>JASAON010001526.1:0-47332 GCA_030849065.1 Jaenimonas drosophilae
TCGTCCTCCATCCCAAGTTGGTCTGGGGTGCGAGATTCATCAATTGGCGTTCCTTCAAACAAGAAACGAACGCTGCCACGGGCGATGCCCTGCTTCTTGCAGTAGGCATCGATGAGCTTGCGAAGTTGTGTGCCACGCTTAATCTTGAAGAACATCTCCGCTCCATCGGCGTTAATAACCTTCAGAGACACCTGCTGTTGCAGAGCAGCGGCGGCGGCACCTTCGGCCTTCACCTCCGCGGGAGGTGCCACGGCATCCTTGTTCTCATCGCCAACATCCTTGTTGGGCTGCTCCTGATTGTTGTTGTTGTTGTCGGCCATGCTGATGATGTGGGCTCAAGTGATGAGTGTTGTTTGTTGTTGTCTTGGTATGAGTGTGTGTGTGTGTGCGTCAGTGGATTGGATCTAGGGAGAGATGGCTCACACAGGTCTATGTAGGTAGTACGCACGGTCGTGGTGTTGGAGGGCTGCAACAAGGAAGTAGAG
This sequence comes from Jaenimonas drosophilae, assembly GCA_030849065.1. NCBI lineage: Eukaryota > Euglenozoa > Kinetoplastea > Trypanosomatida > Trypanosomatidae > Jaenimonas > Jaenimonas drosophilae. Next base: position 486 of record JASAON010001526.1, read on the forward strand.
GAGAAAGAGAGATGAGGATGATGATGATGATGATGTTGTTGTTGTTGTCATGGTCGTACATGCCATCAAATTGGTGTGATGAGAGGAGCAAACAAGCCGGTGTTTCAGGTTGGAGTACAAAAACAGCATCTTCTTCGTCTTCACCAGAGACACACCCACACACATCAATGGATGCCCTTTTCCACGACTCATCATCATCCTACGCACATACATGCGTGGTTGAGAGAGGCCATCCTGAATCGGAATCTTCCAGCCAGACAGTGTTGTTGTTCGTGGAGACGAATGAGAGATGATGATGATGATGATGATACCCACTCCATCGCTGCCTGAACATTATTCCATAACAATTCTGTTGTTGGGATTTATCCTGCACACGCTGATACGCAAACGAAGCTACGCAGATGATGATGTTGTTGCTGTTGTTGATGATGATGATGAATGAGGTGCGCCCATCACGAACAGGGCATGTGTGCCAGAGGGGAGAGTAGGATTGCATGAGCACATCGTTGGTGCTCACTGCTGATGGTGCAGGAGCACCTCAGCCTTCTCCACTCCTCCAATTTTCACACACAGCTCGCAGCCTCCATCACTACATCATCACGACCACTACCAACAATCATTATACAAAGAAAAAGAAGAAACATCTCCATCAGCGGATGAGGTGTTTCTCGCAACACCGCCGTCTTTCTCCAGCAGCACCACACAGACACACGGACGGAACGGCAGGCTGAGGTTCTGGTGTTCAGGTATTGCACGCATCATGAGTGTGTGCTGCGTCGATGAATGTATGAATGTGTGTGTGTGTGTGTGTCGCGGCTTGCATCATTACGATGATCAGCCGCCGCCGCACAATAATTGGCCACGAAGAACGGCAGCCAAACAGGAAGAGGGTGAGGAGGAGGAGGGGGGGATATCTACGGCCTCCTTCCACCCAAACCCACGCATGTGTATGTGCGTACCAAGACACACACGCAACACGCAACACGCAACACCAACGCTTCAACATCCAATCACCTCCACTCCTACATGAAAAAAGATGAGTATCTGTTGCACGAGGAACACTCTGGCCAACTCATCCATCACACGTCTCAGCTGGATTCCTTGGCGGCAATGACGGGATCAAGCACCTTCACTCTTGCCGGGCAGCAGGCGCAGCAGCACAAGGAGATGATGAGGGCGAAGAGAACCACCGCCATGATCACCAAGCCCGCCACACAACCACGAGTGCAGAGAATATCACTGTAGGGAGCAGGAGGTGGGGTGATATACTGCATGCACTGGCTGGGCTGAGGGAGGCAGGTGATGAGCCCGCAGTTCTTGCGTGTTTCCGCCGCCGCGCACATGTTCTGCACGCATGACGCATACACCTGCGTCTCGGTGAAGTCCTGGCCGAGTGTGCTGCCGTGTGAAATGATGTCATCCACCACGGCCAGCTCGCTCGCGGACATGGTTGGCTTCACCGCGGCGTCGTTGTAGCGGTCCATGATGGCATCGGTGAGGCAGATCCAAAAGGTGCCAAAACAACCCATCAATGAGTTGCAGCTCTGGAACCCGCTGGCATTCCATCCAGCCGCACTGCAGTGGATGCCACTCGGGGTGATCTCGTCGGGTGTTGTGGCCTGGCCATCACAAACGCAGCGGTTGGCAACGCACTGCTTGTACTCATCCACGGTGTCGTAGGGGAGGTTGGCGAAGAGGTCTGTGGTTGGAGTAGGGTAGGCGGTGCAGCTCGTGATGGTTGGGTTAGGATTTACAATCTCGCACTCTTTGGCAGGGATGGGGCCCTCGGAGTCAGAAGCACTCGCAGCCATAACAAGATGGCCAGACGAAAACATCAGCATCACCAACATCATCAGGGCGAGCATGTTGAGGCCACGGCGGGAACGCATCATCAGGTTCATGGTCGTGGTTATGAAGATGAAGATGAATCAATCAAGGACGTGGAACAGTGATACGTGTGTGCGTGTACGTGGACGACGGAAAACTATTGCACGATATGGTGATGGAGGGGGTGAGATCACGAGAGACACTACTACACGCAATAAGAAGAACATTGAGGAGGAGAGATGAAACAACAACAACAACATGTGTGTGTGTGTGTGTTTGTGTGTGTTGGTTTTCATGCCAAGACATGATTCATGTGTTGTGGGAGATGGGGGGAGAGTGGCTTGGTTCAACACGTTCAATGGGGATTCTCAGAGATGCATACCAAGCGTTGCTTGGATGTGTGTGTGTGTGTGTGCGTGCAGAGATTATGATGATGATGATGATGATGACGATGCCACGCCTGCCTCCGCCCAACATCATTCTCTTCTCCTTCACATGTCGGCGCTAGTCCTCGGTGAGCGCCACAAACAGAATGACGATCCCAATCACAGCGTACTTGGTGTATTTCCCCACACCGCCAATCATGGCGGCAATGTGGCCAAGTATTGGGACCGAGCCGAAGGTCTTGCCAATGATGTACTCCTCATCAATCCACTGCCTGCCTGCCTCGAAGAGGAAGGTATCATCCTCCACGTTATTATCACCCTTCGTGAGGAGCAAACGTCGTGGCCGATGTGCCACAGCAGCAACATCATCTTCTTTCCCACTCGTGTCGTTGATGATGTGCGTATCCGCCACAGGATCCAGTTGATGAATACGCAACACGCGATGCACGATGGGAATAAATCGCCCAGGAAGCTGATAAATCACGATGTCACCCACAACGACGGGATATTGCGGAAGATGATGTACGACGAGAATATCTCCACGCATGTAGCCTGGCTCCATGCTGCCACTGAGCACAACCACAAGTGGGGCAGAGCAGTTGGTTATGAGAGATAGTGCCACCCAAACCATCCCAACGACACTAAACAGGGCGAAGATGTACGCCATCTTCTGTGCCAAGTCGCGCCATCGCAGGCTGACGAGATTGGCATACTCATGCGGAAGGAGCCATTGCAGAAAGGATGGGATGGCGTGGAGTACAGCGTGGCGGAGGCCCATGTGTACGTGGGCTTCTCACCATCATCATCAGCAACAACAAACAACAAAAGAAAGAGATGAGAAGAAGAAGAAGAGAAGAGATGTGTTGCAAGAAGCACCTTGTGCTCCACTTCAGCTTCAGTACACATACACACCATGCTGTGGCGTGTGGCATGAGTTTGGTTGTTGTGTGTGGTTCAAGGAGATGAAGAAAAAAAAACAGAGCGAGGATTATTCACGGTTATGTCTTGTGCTCGTACTCTTGTTATAAGATAGTTAGCGAACGTACGTACTTATTCGAGTGTGTTTGTTGTTGTTGTTGTTGTTGTTGTTGGTGTACGCATCATCATGATGATGATGATTGCATAAATCTCACAACCAACTTATGCCTCCACGTTGAAGATGTGCCGGCGCTCGACGAGACGTTCTGCACCTGCCACACCATCTTCCTCCTCCACACGTGCCGCAGCCTCGCGAAGCAGCGCACGTCCTTCCTCCTCACCGACCGAGGCAAACACAAGATCTGCCAAAGTTGATGTGTTCTCATCTTCATGTGTTGTAGCAGCGGCAGAATGTGCAGGAAGGTGCTGACGGCGTAGGAACTGGAGGAAGTCGGAGGATAGATCATCTAAATCGCTGCTGAACCGCGTGAAGATATGCACGAAGCGTGCAGAAACCTGAAACATGGAGGCGGTGGTGGCGGCAAGTGCCATGCGGCGCAACGCCACACCACTTCGACGAGATGATGATGATGATGACGATGGATGCGTTGCGGCATGTTGGCCAGACTTACGTGGGCGTGGGCGGCTGTGTTCTGCTTCCGTGTTGGTATCCTCATCACCAACCTCATCCACACTTCGCACAACGTGAAAAAACAAGGCACCCAACGTGTTGAGAAGACGTCTGTGGTACACGTCGCACGACATGCCACGCAACAAACACACAAGAACACCAGAAAGAAGGTGTGGCACCATGGCAGGATGCACCCACAACACCTCAACGCCGTGGCGAGCACCTCCACCGAGCCACGAATGATTGAGAAGGCGCAACACAGCCTCCATCTCGTGCGTGAGGAGCACAGAACGGACATCTACACTCGTCTCCGCATCATTCTTGTTGGTGATGAGGATGTTGTTCTCACCGCTGCTGTTGTTGTTGGTGTTGGTGCTTCCCGCACCCGCCGCCAACACCGTCGTGAGGAAGCGCCACACCGCATCTGCAAAGTCAGGCTCCGCATAGAGCGTTGGGCTGCAACACAGCTGAAGAACACGGCTCCAAAGCTGATGGAGCTCAATTGTGGCAGGAAGTACAGCACGAAGCTGCTGAGCTCGAGGAGATGCCAATGACGATGTGCTGTTGTTGTTGTTGTTGTGTTGGAGGAGCTGATGGCGCATCGCTCGCACCCATGGCTGTGCAACAGCCCAACACAAACGCTTCATGTGTGGCTTGCGTGCGGCACTTCGAAGACCGGCAACGTTGCCCAGTTCCTGGAGAATGTGTGCGGCGTGAAGGAGGAGCAGATATCCCATCTGCTGAGCTTCCTCACGTACATCCTGTTTAGTTGTTGTTGTTGTGGCAGAGCTCTGGCCGTAGAGCCAGCGCTGCATCGTGTGTGGGGATGGGATAGAATCATGAAGAAGACGATGAAGAAGGCTGAAGAGCGCGCTCGGGGCGGCATCGGCGGTGAGTGCGTTCAGCGCTGCGCACACCGCGGCGAGTGCCTCCACAACGTACGTCGAGGCAGCGGCAGATTGGCAGGGAGAGGAGGTGCTGGCATCATGTGATGATGATGATGCTTGCAACATGTGCTGCGTCATGCGCTCGAGCAACTCAGTTTCTGATGATGGAGATGGCTCCTGACTGATGGCACGTTGGTATGCGCCCATCACCTCCAACAACCACGACGATGATGATGATGAGCCATGATGTTGTTGTGGGGTAGTGCCAGAGGCATCATCTCCACGACGCCCCTTCGCGCGATTGTTGTTGTTGGCATGCCATTCATCATGAATCTGGTGTAGCACCCACAAAGACACCATGCCAGAGCATGAAAACTTCATCTTCTTCACGTTGACGGATGTACTCCGCGATGCGTGCAACATCGCCACAACTCCACGAAGACGTTTGCGAAGATAAACGCCATCATCACGCTTTTCTGGTGCTGCACACAAGGATTGCATCCATTCATCCAACGAGGATTGATCATCACCCGACATGACGTCCTTGATGGCCATGATGAGAGCCGTGGCACTTCGTGGCGCGCAAGATGAGCTCGCATCTCCCCCACGTTGTTGTTGTTGTTGTTGGTCACGTGTACGCTTGGCAGGTTGCTGCCGACGACCCACGAAGGCCTGCAACAGAGCGTGGTACAAGACGTGTAGTGAGCTCAACGGCTCCTCCATCATGATGTTGCGTGCATCATCGTGGGTGATCAGCGACGTGCCAACACGTTGAGCGTAGCGCAGATGATGGGCCAAGGTTGTTAGCCACATGGTTTGCACATGATGAAGCGGGGCCGTCGTGGATGCATCATCCACGGCAACATCAACGTCCTTCTTCTTCGTGTTGTTGTTGTTGTTGTTCTGCGTGAGAGGTGTTGGTGACGGGGCGATGGGGCACTTGAGGCCTGCCACAAAATTCTGCATAACAATCGCAAACGCACGCGGGCTCCATCGACGACGCGCAGAGATGCGTTGTTGTTGTTGCTTGTGTGGTTGTACTTCATCATCATCATCGTTGTGTGAGTCCGTCACGAGGCTGCGCGCGTGGCCTTCAATGAAGTCGGCGACGAAGCACAAAAATGAGGTTGCGGAGCTGCGATCAACCTTGGTTGTTGTTGTTGGCGCACCGCGCGCAGACCAGTGCGTAGCGTTGACGGCAGCGGAGTACAACAGAGCCACAATACGTGTTGCAATGGCCAACGTGTTGTTGTTGTTGTTGGTGATGTTGTTGCTCAACGATGGTGATGCATGACTGCACGCCTCACGGGCACAGACAAGTACAGCCTCAACGAAGCAGATGTTGTTGTTGTTGTTGTTCGTGGATGAGCAGCTCGTACCGAACATCAGGCCGCACGCACGTCGTACCTCTGCCTCGAAGCTCCACTCCTGTGGCGCAAAGGTGGCACCCGCCTCCTCCTCGCATGTTGTTGGTGATGATGTGCGGAAGTCTGTGAGCAGTGCCACAGGTACACCAACTGCTTCAACAAAAGACGGCCGCAAACCTTGTGCGTGCTTTCGTGCAGGTGCGTGCGTTGTTGTTGTTGTTGCTGATGCATCGCTTCCATTGAGCAAACAACGTCGCAACACTTCTTGGCTGCGGGGCTCGTGGGTGATGCAGGTGTAGGCGAAGGTGATGAGGCGTGCCATGACGGTGCGTCGTGTTGCTCGTGCTGCATCATCATCATGATGGTGTTGTTGTTGATGAGATCCATCATCGTCATGAAGGAGTTGCTGGCCCAATGCGCAGATCCATGCAACACAATGCTCCAACAGACTTGGCCAGTATGGTACGTGGCCAGCAATGGCGTAGATGTGCTCAAGGGCGTCAAGCATCGCAATGAGTGAGCGCGCGGAGTTGCGTATCGCAGTCGTCGTTGCCGTTGTTGTTGAGGCCTCCCCAACAAGTTGCAACACCTCCTTCTCGCTGATGCCACAAAAGATGCTTGAAACGGCGTGCATTACTGCACCACCTACACACTGCAAGCAGCGTGCGAGCCATGCAGGCGGAGTGTTGTTGTTGCGCACCTCATCCACCACATTCGTGGAGGTGGTGAAGCTGCTGATGAGGAGCGACGTCAAGGCCTGGCGCACGGCCTTGGGCTTGCCAAGGAGCACAATACTCTGCCACTCTGCTTCGGTGATGCGGTTGGCCAGATCCACGAGCTCCTGATGATGGTGTTGTTGTTGTTGTTGTTGTTGCTCCAACGAGATGAGAAGGCTCTGCAGGAGCTCACCGACGAGCTCCTTCAAGTCGTGTGGCGGGCCGACGTCCTGCATGTTGAGCAGCACCGATACGGCACGCACCAGCTTCAAGCGTTGCAACATCATCATGGGCAACAACGTGCGAACCTCCACGGAGTGATGTAGTACATCCTCCGCAACACGATACATATCATCCTCATCATCCTTCTTCACATAATCCTGTTCCACGACGCGACGGAGATCCGCGACGCGAGCGGTTCCAACCAGATCCGCCACCTTCGTCTGTACCTGCCACAGAGTATCTTCGAGCATGATGAGGTACTCCTCCACGTTGGCCATGCCAAGATCCTGCAAACACGCGTGCGTGAGCTCACGGCAGTGATAGATGGCTTGAAGAAGATGCAACGCAAGACGACGGCGCATCGAGGCAGAGATGTTCGTGGAGAAGAAGCGCGTCTTATCATCATCATCATCATTGCCAAGAATATGGCGCTGAAAGGTATGAACGAGATGCATCTCCAGCTCCGTGGAGCGCTCGAGCAGCGTAGATGCGGTGATAGAGGTTGGCACAACCCCATCCATAACAACACGAATGAGGAAGAGTACGAGCAACACATCTCGTGGATCGCGACCTGCATGTGGTTGTTTCGTCTGCTTCTTCTCTTCATCATCATCATCACCATCATCATCGCCCCACGATGCAACAAGAGTGAGGAGCTCACCGAGAAGCCGCTCGGGATCAATGGAGGCGGCGGCGGCCTCCGTCAGGGCACGACGAACAACGGGCAGGCATAGAACGGCCTGCACCGGAGATACATCACGCATCATCAACGTCATTCCTTCTTTGGTGGATGTGTTGTTGTTGTGGTGGAGGTGTGTGGTGGCAGACTCGATGAGTGCGTCGGCACGTTGCTCCGCCACGGCGGATAAGAAGAGCGGCAGCTGGTTGGATTTACCCAAACGTGCGATGATGCCACAGAGAAAATCATGAAGGAGCACATCATCATCACCATCATCATCAACATTATCCAATGATGGTGATGACGATGATGATGAGCTCACTCGACGAAGCCAACGACCCTTCATGGCCGATCGCGTGAAGATGTGCAGGATGGAGCTCAGATGCGCATCCACCACCTGTGGCGCAATGTATTCGTAGGCTGCAAGGCACCGTGAGAGCGCAGCATCACGAAGATGTTGTTGAAGTAGCGTACTCCGCGCGTTCACAACATGCGCATTATCATCTTCATCATCATCATCACCGCGTCGTCGGCCACCTTCACGCTCGAGCTGAGGTGCAACAACCGCGGCAAACACCATTCCAAGCGATTCATAACCAAGTCCATGGTTGTACCGAATATCTTGGCCAAGATGAAAGATGGGAGGTACTGCTGCTGATGATGATGATGTTGATGTTGTTGTTGTGCTCATCGTCTGTTGCACCATGGCGAAGAGTTGGCCCATGGTTTGCCACATGAGTGCGCGGAGGCCAAAACGCTGAAGAATCTTCTCCGGCATGGCCTCCTCGAAGCGATGAAGGCCAAGGATGATCTCCTCCAACAGAATGAGTGGCAGATTGGTGTTGCCATCCGCTGATTCGTGCAGGTGTGGGGCATCCATAGCACCCTCATGCTCCTGCACCTCTGGTGCGAGACGTGAGATGAAGCTGATGTAGCTTGACACAGATTCCTTGGAGAGCGTTGAGAGGAGCGATGCGCGGCTCTCCATGGAACGCATACTCCGTGAGGCGGAGGTCTGCACCGACGCGACGGACATGGCACCATCATCATCATCATCACGTGGCTCCACTTCGGGAGTAGCGCTGCCGTCAGAAGAAGAAGAGGTGCCACGGTTTGTGGTTGTGGCTGCACCGGCACGTCGTTGCGTGCGGCGTTGATCTGCCGCGGCTCGACGTTCTTGTGCCTGACGCACCATCACCTTGCGGCGTTGTTCCTGCGCAAACGCTGCCCAACTTGGATTCATGCAGAAGCCATCAAAGATGCACGGCAGTGATACGATCCACTGCGTGAGGAGCAATCCAACCCAGCACCAGACATCATCCATCGCACCACCACCACCACGTGTGTTGGTGGCACGCTCCGCGGCGGCGAGCTGCTCGAGCAGTGTTGCATCAATTGGCGGTGTTGTGGCGTACGTGTGTAAGGCGTAGTCGGCTGGCGAGCGCACATCATTCTGCAACAGCTTCACATCATCTCCACGGAAATACACCACGAAACGTGTGGCCTTGTTGCTGACGGCGAGGCTGATGATGGCATCAATGGTCTGCCGCAACACATGTGTACGCGACGCGAGATGTGGCGCGAGCTGGCGTTGTGCGTTGGCCCACGCGGCGTGGAGCAGCGTGAGACGTTGAAAGAGGGTCAAGCCATCGAAGGAGGTGCCGGCACAGAAGGGCGCGCGTGCATTGTTGTTGTTGTTGCCGCCACCACCTCCGCCAGAGATGGAGCTACGCGACTGAGTACTGCAACAAAGAAGCTGAGCGAGAAGTGGCTCCATGGAGCTATCCGTCGAGATGTTGTTGTTGGCATCTTGTGCATCCAGAAGAGCAACATCATCACGCTTGGCTGAATCAGCGCCACGTGCTGCGCCACGGCTGAGAAGACCACCGAGAAGGCTGCCACACGTGCGGTGCTGAAACATGGCGGTGAGATGGCTCGTACGTGCGAGAGAGGCGTGGAGGAGCTGCGTTACGGCAGCAGAAAAGCTCAAGCTGAGCTCCACACAACGCTCAACCTGCACCGCATCTTCATCATCATCATTTACACTCTTCTGTTGTTGTTGTTGTTGTTGTTGCATGAAGGCCTTGAGGGCAATGAGGTACATGCTCAGGTCTGCCACACGTGAGAAGAGATGTAGAACGGCTTGCGTGAAGGTTGCTGCGACGGGTCCGCTGTTGGCTGTTGTTTTTCTTCTGCGCAACACGTGTGTGGCGAGGATGCCAACGAGGAGCTCAAGAAGTGACGCGCACCGCATCCACGGCCGCATGCTTGATGAATCAGCATCATCATGATTTACAGGAAGTACATCTGATGCAAACTGAAGAATGGCATCCACGGCAGAAGATGATGAAGAAGTTGTGGTGGATGGTGATGTGTTGTGCTGCTTCTCAGACTTCGTGGCAGCCATGAGGAGGCTGAGATGAATGTGGTGGCTGAGGAGTGCGGTGGTGTGGCTGATGGCGTGGAGTAGAGCCTCCGTAACAACAGCCGTGGATGCATCCCCACTCGGAGAAGATGAGCTGTTGTTGTTGTTGTTGTTGGATGGTGCTCCAGCAATCGCAGCATGCGCACTGCGCCAGGTCGGCAGATGCGTGAGTGCATAGATGTTGGCGCGTTTGGCATCCTTCAGCGACGACTGCAGAAAATCAGCGACGGAGTGGCGTTTCAGCGCCAGTTGGCCGTAGCGCTCGAGCTTCTGAATGGCGGCGCAAGAGATCATGTTCGCGGCGTGAAGATGATGATGTGCAACGATACACAAGATGCTGCTGCTGCTGCCAATGTGCTGTGCGTGTACCTACGTGTGTTGGTGTGTTGTGCGTTAACGTCGATTAGAACACAGCAATTATGAAAAAAAACTTCAGAGTAGCAACAATACGATGAAGAGAGCAACAATAAGAGGAGTTTGTGTGTGTGCCATGATTGATGTACTCATCATCATCATCATCATCATCATCATACACCCTCGCAGTGTGTGTGTGTTTGTAGTTGAGGAGAAGGAGGAACATCGTCTGACTAAACCATTGTTAGGCAACGGCTTCTCATGCCACGCATCTCGTACACATCATCATCATCATCATCATGATTGCGTGTGTGTATGTGTGTGCGGGCTACAACCTCTGCACTTCTTCCATTTATGCATTAAGTCAGATAGATTTTGCAACGCACGTGTGGTACAGCGAAGACACACATCATCATCATGATGATGTACGTGTTGTTGTTGTTGTTCTTCTTTTATTCGTAGAGTGGAGAATCTTCTGCGCCGTGTGGCAGCACTGACGGAATGGCCGATGCGGGTGCAACAGAGGAGAGGCCCTCCGCCGCCACCTTGGACGACGCATGCGTGCGTTGTTGTTGCTGTTGTTGCTGATGATGATGGCGCCGCATCAAACTTCCCTCCTCATCTTCCGATCCATCCGCATCACCCTCGGGCCTGAGGTAGTGCCGACGTACGTAGCCATCCACGGACTTGCGCAACGCCCACTCCACTTCCTTGGTGAAGGTGGCGTGCTCATTGTTGATGCGCAACGCCATGGAGAGGCCACTTCGCTCTGCCTCGGTGCGCACGGCACGCTCAAGCAGTGATTTGGCGATGTGCTTAAAGTCAGCGGCATCCAACACCGGCGGCTTGCCATCTTCACGTGGACGCGTGTAGTGCGAGAGCTGCCGAATGATGGCCTTCTTGGCCGCCTCACGCCAACCTCCACGTGCGTGCGCATCATCATCACCACCGGCGCGACTGCCGCCGTCGCTGTAGGCGATGGAGGAGGCGAGGGAGCTCGCACGGCTCGTGGAGAGGTGCCGCCCACTCCGTCGCGATGGTGCCGCACGCTTCGTTGTGTTGTTGTTGTTGTTGTTGTTGTTGGATGCAGCCTGACCATCATCACCGGTGCCATCCATGACGGAGCACCACACACTCTCCTGCGAGGGCAGCCCGATGCTTGTGCTGTAGAGCAGGCTCTTGCCAACGAGGTGCGGATCCTCCCGCCCACCATCTGCGTGGAAGACGGCGCGTGCATCAAAACCAAGCGTGAGGGGAGGTACGAGTGCGTTGATGTTGTTGTTGTTGTTGTTGGCGAGGAACGTATCGGAAGGGCCATCGAGCATCGCCGCAGAGGCAGGACCTTCATGCAAATCATCCAAGAAGCCAGCGGCGAGCGATGCACCACCGGCCACACCACCGTTGCGTGTAGCGGTGTTGCGATGTTGCTGATCGATGCTGAGCTCGTGAAAGTTGTAGTAGGCCGGTGTGCTCGGTTTGGCGCGGCGTGCGGAGATGCCGCCCGTGGATTGGTAGGTGGCCACCATCTCCGCAATGGATCCCGGAGTGAAGCCAGAGACGCCAACACCAGATGCAGATGAAACATTGTTGTTGGTGTTGTTGTTGTTGCTTGTTGGTGGGGCACCACCACGGATGCCCTTTTGCAATCGCCGCATCGCGTGTGCCTCCACACGCGCCGCCACCTCCGCATGCCGGCGCGAGATGAATCCCGTTGGCAGCACATCCTGCGTCTCAACGACGGGCGCCACCATCATGAGCTCCCGCGCTTGGCGCCACTTCTCCAAGGTGCGTGGTGCCGCCACAAGTCCTGTCTTATTCAAGAGGCCACGATGTGCGTTGAGCACACGCTCACGGTGCAAACGCTGCTCGCGAAGACGGTTGGCGAGGTCGTGGGTGAGCTCCCGCGGAGGTGCCAGGTTGCTCGTGATGGTGCGAATGGTGTTATGCACGATGGGATCCACGAAGCTGTGCAGCGTGCTGATCTCATCCTGATCATCATCGCCACCTTCACCCGCTGGACGAAGGTGGCGATGGCGCCCACGTGGGGCATCGGTTGGGGCCACGCGGAGTTGTGCCGTGGAGGCAACGAGAAGATCAACCTGAAGTGGTGCGCGCTGAAGCTGATCGGCCATGTCGCGGAGCATCTCGCGCGCCTCCGACGTGGAAGACAGCTCACTCTGACGGCGGAGGAGGTGTGCCCCACATTGTTGGCCGTAGAGGTGCTGTTCTGCGGCACGAATCACGTCGAGCTCCTGGCATGAGATGGCCTTCTTACCAACATTGGCCTCCTCACGTCGTCGTGCGTAGCAAAAACGAAGCTCGTGGAGGTATGGCGCCACGGGGGAGCTCTTCATCATCATCATGTGCGCGGTGGCACCACCAAACGTTGCACCACGTGCACCACGACGCGCAATGGGACCATCACCAGTACGAAGGCCATTGCTGTTGTTGTTGTTGTTGTGAGATTGGCGATACAGCCGCTCCACATCACCACCCCAATCTTCTTCAGAATCATCATCATCATCATCGCTATCAACGTCGCTATCGGAGATGGCGGCGGGTTTTGGTTTGGATAGTGTGCCAACACCAAGAAGCGCATCTTCTTCATCATCCTCGTGGTTGCGCTTGTGTCTCCGACTGGTGCTGACTTCCTCATCCTCATCACGCCGCTCCTTCTTCACCTTCTTCGTCTTCTTAGATGATGGCACATCACCACCATCATCATCTGCGCCACCTACTGCAGAACCACGAATGATGGCGGCTGCCTCCGCCACTCCCGCCGCCACGTCTGGATGGCTCGTTTTGGCAACGTCGTTGGCGTCGTAGGGCGAAACATCGGCGAGTGGCACCGCCGCGCCGGAATTATCGCCGAGGAAGATGACGAACACATGATCCTGTGGCACCTCAACGGGAGGTTGGCCGTCCGTCCAGAGGAGGGCCGGGTACGATACCTCACCGTACTTCACCCAACGTAGTTGTGGGGCATCCGCCATGTTCTGTACGTGTACGTGTACGTGTGCGTGTTGTTGTTGTTGCTGATCAATGAGAATGGAGCAAGAAGCACTCTCTGCAATCCAATCTCTCCCTACGTCGTCGGTGATGAAAACAAAAAAATAATACAATCCAGGATGATCACGCACGCCTTGTGCTGCTCTTGGATGGTCCTATCCTACGTGTTCTGAAAACAACAACAACAACAACAACAACAAGAGAGAGAAGAAGTGAGCATGAAACATACATCAACGCAGATCAATGTGCATCATCCACGACCACGTACGTACTCTCTTCGTCTAAATGGTGCTATTGCGTTGTATGCTCGGTGTGTATAGATCATGGGCATCCACGTGCTCCACTTCAAAGAAACAAGCACACACACACACACACACACACGCATACACGCACGCATACACGCACACACAATTGTTTTCGTTTTAGTGAATCTGTTACAGATGATCAACGACGTCGGCGAGCTCCACCGCCACCGCCACCTCCGCCACGATTGCCCCTACCGCCTCCGCCACGCCGCGAACGTACGCCACGTGTTTGGCCCCTTCGTTGGCCGCGACGAAGCACTTCGCTATCCGTGAGAGATACACCATCATCATCATCATCATCGTCATCTTCATCATCATCATCGCTGCCACTGTGCGAATCTCTGCTCCTCGAGCGACGACGACGGCGGCTCTCTGGCGGCGTGTTGCCATCGCGCCGCCTGCACATCTCCGCCGCATCTGCCGCCATCACATCCACGGCGTACTGCACCGGCACAATGTTGGCCACGGCATAATCCATCGCGGCATCACGACGGCGTTGATCCTTCATCCATCTCACCACCTCCTCCACAGACGTGCACGAAACACGTGCGATGGCCTCGCAGCTCACCCCCCGCTGCTCCGCAAACGCTTGTGGGCTGACTGGATAGCACCCACGTGTTTTTGGATGAAGCGAGGTTGGCGGGCTGGATGATGTACGCCCATCACCACCGCTTGGTGGGCGGAAGACATAGATGCCCGTGGCGGAGCTCATATTCACCGACCAACCTCGCGGAAGTGGGGGAAATGGCACTCCGCGTGTGGGATAATGATGCATCCACGTACGTAGGAGCTCGTGGAGCTCATCCTTCGTCATGCTCTTCGTAGTCTTCATGGATGATGATGATGTGGCGGTGTTGTTGGCGCGTTGGGTCTCTCCACCACCGGCACCACGACCACGTGCTTGGAGGGCAGAGCTCGATGAGGAGGATGTGTAGGTAATGCGCAACTCACGCAGGACGGCGAGGTCCAGGAAGAGATGGCGCTGACGCTGGTCGCGCAACCACATCTCTGCATCCTCGCGAGAAATTTCCCGTGGTGCATCTTCCGTCTTGGATGATGATGATGATGATGATGCTCGATCACGACGTTGGATGCGATTGGCCTCTGCCACAATCTCCTCCAGCTTCACGCCACCCTTCGGCTCCAGCACAAAAGCTTGCGGTGACACCATGTACTCCGCGGCATCTGCCGGATGTACGTAGGAGGCACTCCCAGAAGCATCGCGGTAGTAGTAGTGGCCGTAGGAGCGGCTGATGGAGCTCGTCCAGCTCGCCGGAAGAGGTGTGAAGGGCTCGCCAACCATTGGGTATGTGCGCATCGCCACAGACCACGCTTGCTTCCACTGAGCTGCCGCGCCAACATGCACGTTGTTGTTGTTGTTGTTGTTGTGGGAGAATGCTGGAGCACCAAGGATGGAGTGTTGTTGCTGTTGTTGTTCCGTCATGTGCATGCGTTGGGCGTTGGAGAGGCGCGCGACGATCTTCAAAATGCGCGGCGATGGCGCGGGCTCGGCGAAGTAGGCGCGACGAAGTGCGGCGTAGGAAGCGTCAGTGGAGGTGCTGCGGAAGATGGCATCGAGGAGCTGCAACGCCTCACGCTCACCCAACGACTTCATCTTCATGGATGATGATGATGTTGTTGTTGTGGGTGCATCGTTGCGGTTGTTGGCCTCCTCGATGCTGCGAAGAATGTTGCCGCAGAAGACGGCTGACTCCACGCTCAGCGACGGGCTCACGGCGCTGCGTGTGGCGGCAGAGATGGCGAAGAAGAGGTGCTCCTGATGTACCACATTATCCTCACCAACGAGCTCGTGGGCGAGTGCATCGCCCGACACAACATCGGCATTCACGTAGAGTCGTAGGAGCGTACGAAGTACAGCTCCACGTACACCCCACAGAGGATCCCCAACCATCACCTCCGTCGCAGATTTTGTTGTTGTTGTTGTTGTTTCAGAAGTGTTGGGCTGTGCCACATCACCTCCCGACGCCGCGCCATCCACGCTGCTTGACGTCTTCATGAGCTCCACAAAGTTGGCGAGCATGTTTTTCTCATCGCTGAACGCCCGACACGCGGCACGTTGAGAGGGAGAGAGGGCGGCGAGAAACACATCAAATGTGTTGCCGAGCTGAGACAACAAACGCTTCGATGCCGCATTGCGTCGTACATCATCATCCTCCACATGAGTTGGCGATGATGATGATGATGCGGCCTCGGAGCTCGCGCGCGCGGCGATGAGCTGTTGGAGCCACAACATCAGCGGGAGCCAATGGCGAAGGATCCGGCGCACAACAACGTTGCTGGATGATGCATCGACCTGCAGCAGAGCACAGCCAACCTCTTGCACCACGTGAGCATCCAACAAGAATGGTGGCAGGTACACGGCAAGAAGTGGTGCGATGCGCGCATGATGTTGTTGCAGGAGTACGGCGATCACATCTACTCCGCACGGCGTGGAGAGTAGGTACGGAAACATCGATGGCAGCACCGGTGTTGCTGCATCCACGGCCTTGCTGGCATCATCTTCGTCCTTCTTGGCATCCTCATCGCGAACACCATCATCATCATCATCCTCTTCATCATCCTCCACGCGTGCGCACCAACACTGACGAACAAAGTCAGATGAATCATCCACGTTCCTTGGCGGTGGGATAGATACCAACAAGGCGTGCGAGAGCTGTTGTTTCGCCTCCGCGAGACCTTCCCACCCCATCTCAGCCGCCGGGCAGCGAAGGAGGGCCAAAATCTTGTGCGACTCCTTCGTGAGGAGCTCCATCAGCTGCATCATCTCAACAGACATGGGCGGTACACGTACATCAGGTGCAATGTGGTGCATAATGGCATCCTCCGACGTGGCACATGTTGTTGTTGTGGTGGTGGTGGTGGCAGATGCATCAATATCCGCAGCGTAGATGGCGTACGTTGTGGGGAGAAGATCGCGCACGCAGTCCTCCACCATCATCGCCAGCTGCCGCGCATCATCGACGGAGATGGGCGGCCGACGTGGGGTAGGAGTTGGCTGATGGCCGTACACGGAACCACCTCCACGGGCAGCATGAGATGATGATTGTGATGATGATGATGGTTGTGTGCGTGTTTGCGTCGAGGTGAAGTAGGATGGTGGAGATGCGGGTTGCGGCAACACAGCTCCACTGCTGCCGCTCTCCATGGGCAAGATGCCATCACCACCACCGCCCTGCTTCCATGATGGTTGAGCGCCACGTGCTTCATATGGATGCTGGCGTGAGGAGGTCCACGGCGACGTACCAACCGCATCTTCATCATCATCATCATCGACGAGCTCCGGGTAGGCATTAGGTGCAGAACCGTACACCGGCGGCTGTTGTTGTTGCGGAAGATGATGTGCGTACTGCATCGGCCGAGCTTGGTTATTCTCATGATGCACCACGGATGTTGTTGGTGTGGTGAAGTGGAGCTCATCCTGCATCATTCGTGTTGCAATGTTGGCATCCTCGGTGGTTGTAGCACCTCCACCGAGCAGCGCGGCGTAGATATCCACCACATCCTCAGCGTTGTTGGCCCACGATGCCTCCGCATTCTCATCACCTTCCGAACCAGCTTGCTCCTCCTCCTCATCATCATCGCTCTCCCCATTCACCCCATGTTGCGCATGAGCATGATGTGCTCCAGTGGCTGACATGGCACCACCTTCCTCTGCTCCACCAAGTAGAGCATCCATGTTGCTCGTGCCAACCAACGATGCCATCATGAAGGCTGCCGACGGTGCGGCGTTGGATGATGTGGCAGCACTCACCATCGATCCTGGACGTCGCGCACGTTCCTCCTCGAGACGCTGCTTCTGTTGTGCGTAGGGAATGCCCTTGTGCAAGTACTCATGCGGGCATGCCGTCATGGTGATGAGAACACCAAAACGTGCGAACATGGCAGCTTGGTACGTGAAGGAGGCGAAGGGGTTCCATAGGATGGCGAAGATGCTCTCCGGCCGCTTCACCGGCACGAAAAAGACGCCGGGCTCGTAGCCTGGCACGATGAGAATGTCGGGGGTTTGTGGCACAACATGCAGACTGGTGCTCGTGTTGGTGCCGGAAGAAGAAACACCACCACCGTGTTGTTGCGATACACGCTTAATCGGGGTGAGAAGCAGAAGAAGATCCTCTGGCGTGATGCCAGCTCCATTGCGCATCTTGGCCTCGTACTCCACAACAGAAAAGGTGGCGTTTGGTGGGAAGTACGTCACCGGGGGCCCAAACGAGGCCTGCATGCCCGCCTCCACCATGGACTCAACCATCCGCGTGGCGAGACGTACATCCTTGCCAAACGTGAGCACCACCTGGCTCAACGCAGAGCCACGCTTGATGAAGCGCAACGAGGTGATGGCGGTGCTCGCGCTGTTGTAGCGCATCAAATCGAGCAAATAGCTGACGAGCTGGCCCATGTAGGCCTGCACCGATGTGCCATCGGGCACCACACCATCGAGCTCCACAACAACGCACGATGATGGCTGCAATGATCGTCCATGTGGTTGAGCACGTACACGTTCAGGGGGATAGAGACGGAGCTCTGCCACGGTGCTGGGCAAATCAAAGCGAATCTGCCGCCACGCCTTCGGTGGTGCCATGGCGTGGTTCTCCATCATGTGGCGATAAAAGAGGAGCACCTCCTCATCCGAGGCACCAACAGGTGGCTGCACCTCATCTGTGGTTGTTGCAGCAGCAGCAGCATCAGTATCATCACTAGCTCCAACCTGTGGCGCAACTTGTGTTGGATCATCATGCTGTTGTTGTTGTTGGTGCATGTATTGTTGTTGGTCTTCCTGGGCCCATGAGGTACCATGTTCCTCCTGCGATGGTGGATTATTCATGTTTGTGTTGGATGTATGCGCGTGCTGCACCTCCATCTCACCCGATGGGAGATCAATGGGGGCGTCAGCGGCATCGACGGAGGCTGCCGTCACCGCCGCATGTGGTCGGAAGTTGTACATGAAACAACAACAACAACAAGTTTGTTGGGAGATGCACGAAGCAAGGTGAGACCAACAACGGCAACGAGCTGTGCTCGAGCACCTATCCTAATTATCGTCTAGAGATCTAGCACACATACGTAGGAGGTGTGTGTGGCACGCAACACAATGAAAAAAGAAGAAGAAAAATGTACGATTGAGGAGGTGTGTTTTTGCATGTACATGAATGCCACGTGGAGCTCTACCCAACAACAACGGAGAGGAGAGCCACATTGGCCCCTTCACCAATCATGAATTCTTCTACATCCTCCATGCTAGTTCCGCCAACACACGCCACGTACGCCCGCACACACACACACACAGTCTTCGAGTGCGATGTTGGCGTGATGAATAGCTACAGTGAAAAAACCCGTCGCAATGCAGGAAACATACGAAGGTGCTTCCTCAACTCACTCATCATCATCATCATCATCATCATCAACTACATCATCCATATTGAGCGTACAACATGAAGAGTTGTGTGGCCCCACACACTTTTTCCGGGCGGAGGAGCTCAGGCCTGCTCCACGTGAAGAAGAAAGAAAAATCAAGCATGTCGTACATTGTTGGAGAATACAAACCATAAATCCAGCGCACACAGGAGGAAGATGAGGTGCACGAAGAGAGATATGCCAACAACACATCACCGACGAGCACGTTCGCATTGCTTTAGGAGCAAGGAATGGCGAGGAAGATGTTGTTGTTGTTGGTGTTGTTTTGTGTGCGTGCATCTCTCCAAAGAAGGGAGGGCACCGTGAGGCACGGAGATGGAAGGAGGTAGGAGGGTTATAAATGTGTCTATGAAGCAGTCAGCGTAGAGACGTTGTGCGAAGAGATGCTGATGAGCGGATGGCGTCATACGAAGATGCTGATGTTGGCGAAAAAAGAAAAGGCACATCAATCGTTTTTTTTTTTCATTCCCACTTGGTGGAGTAGAAGAAAAAGAAGAGCGAAGCACCAACAACAAAGCTCGTGAGGAGGTTGGTCGTTGGCGTGTACGTCCTCCGTCTACGCACACCTCCATGAGCAGCTCTTCATGGTTGGCTATCGCTTCATCATCAACGTGTGCTACTCTGCGATGAACGTGTGTGCATCGCGCATTTATGCCAACAACAATATAACAACACAAGAACAGAAAAAAAAAGAGGAAGACGTACAGAAGAAGATCTATTGGCCGATAGATAGGGTGGGAGGAAGAGCTCTCTGTGAGCTGTGGCCCTTTCCCTCCGCATTCGTTGCCCTGCCATTGCCACCAACACACACATCCGCGCACACACGTACGTCCTTCATCAACTTATCATCATCATCATCATTTTAGCGCCGTTCTCCATGATTATGTGCGTGTGTGTTGTTAGGCAGATGTGTGCTGCTGTTGTTGTTGGTGGTGGCTCTCTCTCTCTCTCACTTGCTCGTTCGCTTGCTCTATGCGGCAATATGCCGTGCTCCGGTGCCAAGTGGCGAGAAGGCGCAACACTGCGCCCACGCCAGCGCCTCCGTCCTCGCCATCACCGACTGGCCATCATCGCACACGTGCAACGCGCCAAAGATGGGCTCTCCCGTGATGGTGGATGTGCGTGTTTGCCCGCGCTCATTCATCATGGCAATGAGGCCACCTTCCGTGTTGCAATCGAGCTCCACGGAGTGAGTGGAGTATGCGCCGAGAAGAGGCTGAGCCTTGCCAAGAAGAGCCTCAACGGCAGCATCGCCCTGCGCGAGCTCACGTGCCTTGGCGAAGGCGGGGTTGAGCAGCTTCGGGAAGCGGAAGACCTTCACGCACATCAACGCCGACGTCAAGAGTGCGAGGGCGAGGAACTTGCGATGTTCTGGCGAGAGTTGGCCCATGGAGGTGGTTGTGGCAGCATTGGGAAGAGAGGGAATGCTGGAGCCTGGCGCTTGTGCGTTGTTATTGTTGTTGTTCGCGCCACGCACCACAGGCAAGGAAACGTACTGCGAGACGTGTAGTGCCTGTGTGAGGTAGAAGCTGGTGTTGGCGCCATCGGCGTCCTGCAGGGCTACCTGCAACAAGCTCTCCATGAACCCACTGACGCTCTGCAGAATCATCGAGGAGGTGATGGGGCCAGCGGCGGCATCCGCGCTCATCACCATCGCCGCGAGCTGATTCTGCGAGGCGAGACCATCGCTGGCGTGGCGTTGCTGGATCATGTTGGCGTCGAGTGGGAGCTGGAGTTTTTGCGATTCCTGACGCACCTGATCTGTGAAGGTGCGGAGCTTCTCGAGCATGACATGTTGTGGCATCTGATGTACCTGATGCTGCTGGGCGAGAGAGCTCTGGTAGAGGGCGAGGACCGTGGCCATGCCATCGTAGGGGTTTGAGAGACGTGTGCTACACAACAAGGCCGTTTCCCAGAAGCCCTGACGCGCGCACAGGAGCATCGTCATGCGGTAGGCCGCATCGATGCTTCCCTGTTCCTGCAGTGGCACCGTATGTACGAGGAGGTGCGCCGCCACCACATCTCCGGCATTCTCGAGCAACCGTACCGCGGCATCACCCTTGCCGTTGCTCACCTGCGCCGCGGCAAAGAGTCGGGGGCTGTTGAAGCGCTCTAACCCGCTCGTTAGGCGCTCACGTTGGAGCTCCTTCACCTGCGCCGAGACACCGTTGGCATCGACGGTGGTGCAGTGCGATGTTTCTGGTGGCACGGCACCCGGTGGCAGGGTGGTGCCGGGCGCCACCGAAGCAGCTAAGTTTCGCTGTGGGCAGCTCTGCTCCACGGCGATGCCCGCGTCGAGCTGATCATGGCGGAATCTGCCCGCCAAGCGTGCGGCCCGTGTGCTCTCCTCACCCATGATGAAGTAGGTCATGGCACGTGTGGCATCTCCCGATGCCTCCATCGCCTCACCGGCGCGGATGCACGCATTGCGCCAAAATTCACGGCTGACGATCGGCGCCACGGCGATGGCACGGTCCCACTGCTCCGCCTCCATCAGCAATTGGCAGTGCTCTTCAAAGTTGCCAACACGCAGCACCTCCTCCGCAGCCTCAACGAGCCGCTCTCGTTGGTACTCCACGCCGGCCGCGGTGGCGGATTTGCCGCGCGCCTTATCCACGATTTGTTTCGCCCGTGCGCGACGTGCGTCAAGCAGCTTGGATGCGGGCTGCACCACATCTTTTCCATCCACGGCGAAGGTGGTTGGGTCGGAGGCGAAGCTGGCCATGTGTGCGAGATCCACGGCACCGATCGGGAGATCAAAGAACTGCAACACCTTGGCCATGCGCTCCGCGGGCTTGGCGTTGGTGTTCTCGCGCAGCTCCTTCGCCAGACGCTCCACCGCCGCACCAGTGCCTTTGAAGGGCATTACACCAGATGAGGGCGTTGATGAGGTGAAAAGTTGCGAAGCATCGCTGACAATGGCTTGGTCCAGTGCGCCAAGGGCGGCGTGAATGGCGATGCCACGCAACGCACCGAGCTGCCACAACACCACCGCGCCATCTTGGCTCGCGGTGGCGAAGATGGTGGGCCGTTCCGGGCTGGAGCTGATGGAGCACACCGCCGATGGCGAGGTGCTTGAGGCAACGGTGGTGATGGCGGCACCACTTCGCACATCCCACACACGCAGGCCACCTTCCCCACCGGAGAGGAGGAGGTACGGCGCGATGCTGCACCAACCCAGAGAGGTGATGGCGCCGCTCTGCGTGCCGGCGCTCAGCACACGTGCAGAGGCGTGGATGGTGCGGGCATCTCGGCTGCTGAGATCCCACACGCGGATGGTGGAGTCCGCGCTCGCGCTGACGAGGAGGTTCGGCAGAGACGGGTTGAAGGAGACGTCATGAACGGTGCCAGTGTGGCCCGACAAGATCATCCACGGTTCCTCACCAGCACCTTGGCTCACGCTGAAGAGGCAAATGTTATGATCATCTCCCACCACACAGTTGGCCACCGCCATGACACCCGTGGTGATGAGCTCAACGGCGAGTGCGCCACGAGCTGGGGTTGGCGTGCCTCCGCCCACATGCGGCTTCGATGGAACAAAGCGGCGCTGAATTTTTCCTTCCTTGGTTGAGAGAAGCGCCACCTCTCCCGCGGCGGAGCTCACAACGAGGATGGAGTCTGAGGCAGAAGTTGGCGCCCACTCCATGCGCACGGCAGCCTTGGCAAAGACCTGCGTGCGCCACGCCAAACGCCGTGTGCTGATGGCGTAGGCCACCACCTCTCCACTGCTGAAGCTCACGGCGATGAGCTTGCCATTGGGCGACCACGCCACACTGTGTGCGTGGCGATGTTGTGGTTGCTGATCGGCCAGAGGACGTACAACATAGTGTAAGCTCATCTGCCGAAGATTGTGCACGTAGAGATTGCCATCGGCACCGCACGATGCGGCAAAATCACGATCATAGGGAGAGATGCTCACATCGCTCAGAACCCCACGAGGGGCGGCATCGGCGGACTGAAACACAACACGTTGCGCCGCGACGGAGAAGACCTTCACCGCACCCGTTGTGAGCGCCACCACCACGCGGTCCTTCTCCAAGGTGGCGCAGCTCACCACGCCAACCTTGGTTGGTGTGCGCTCGCACGTCATGGCCTCCGCCGGGCAAAATGCCGCCACGGGTGTCTTGGCGTTGATGCTCCACTTAAACATCTTGTTGGTGGTGGAGCTGGCGGAGTAGAAGGCCCCCGTCTCTCCCCGGATCCACGTCAAGGAAGAGACCTTGTTGGCCTCTGGCGCCTCCTTGTAGCTGAAGCTGGCAACGATGCTCGATGCCATCACATCGCACAGAACCAAACCACCATCGATGGTGCCAACGGCGAGATAGTTCTGATTAACCACATCAAAAGACAGCGCACTAATTGGGTGCTTCTCCACGGCACCACTCGTGATGTTGCTGCTGCTGGCGTTGTTGGCGAAGGTGCTCGCGGATGCCGTGGATGATGTGTTGTTGGTGTTGCTGCTGCTGCTGCTCGTGGTACCAAATGGAAGCAGAACACCGGTTGGATTGAGGCCTGTGGCGGCGTTGAGGCTGAAGAAGGCCAAACATCCATCGGCAGTACCAGCGGCAACGATATCCGCGCGAACGGGAGAGACGGCGATGGCGGTGATGGCGCCAACCTTCTGACCATTCAGTGCCGGTGGTGGAGGCATCGCAACACAACGTGGCTCATGGTTTTCATTTGTGTTTAGGGAGATCAACTTCCCATATTGTGTGCCAAAGAGAAGATGATGCTTGCCAGCGACGCACATGGTTGTGGCACCACCTTCGCGGGCGAGCACATCGTGAAGGGTTGGGTGGAGCTTCGTGCGGCTGACATCCTCGCCGGTGGCGGCGCGCCACAAACGCACAGCCTGACCACCTCCACTAGTGGTGCTGCGTGTGAGGCCGGCGACGTACTCCTCATTCATATCCACGGCAATCAAGTTGCCAGGAAGCTCCGCACCAAAGACGTTGCGCAGGTTGTAGGCCGAGACGCTCACCGGAGGTGGCAGAGGTGTGCGAGGGTTGGGGAGGTTGTTGGCGGGTGGAGCAGCGGCAGCAGCGTCGGGAGAGATGTTGGGGATATAGCGTGCATCTCCAGAGAAGAGAAGAACGCTGCGTGGGCTGCAATACGCAAAGTTGTTGGCACCACGTGGGATGATACTGCGTGGGCAGTCTGCCGAGCAGCCAGGAAGAATCTGAGCCACGGGGAATAGATCCATATTGTTGTTGTTGTTGTTGTTGTTGTTATTGATGATGGGATGTACGTAGGACAACAACAACGACGAAGGAAAGAGGGAAGGAATGGGGGGAATGAAAGAGATACTGCTACTCTATGTGTATATGATGGTAGTTGGATGAGCTTATGAAGATGATGCGCGTGTGTGTGTGTGTGTGCTGAGACGGTTCGAGAGAATCTCTGCACCCCGCACAACCTAAGTCTTCTACGCTTCTAACTTAAAATACGCAAAAAATGAAGAAGAAGAAGATGATGATGAGAGGTGCACCATATCACAGCACACATTGTGTGTGTGTGTGTGTGTGTGTGTGTGTGTGTGTGTAGGGGGGGGGAGAAACACATGAGGATCATCCCAACACACACACAACCAACTCTCTCTCTCTTTCTCTGTGTGTGAGCAAGAATGTTTCGCTTCCTCGGTCTTCACGATTCCATCACCGCATCCGATTGCAGCCGGCTGAGCTCCATCTCCACGAACATGCACCACTGCACACACGCCAGCAAACGCTTCATGCCGAGGCCCCACAACTCATCACTGACGCTACCAAAACGAATTGAGAATCCATCCACGCACTCACCACTCATGGTATATGGAGGATCCATCAACGTACATAATGACGATGCCGCACGCACCTCTTCTGCTTCCGTTGCCGCCGTTGTTGTTGTGTGGTCTGCCACTACATCACCATGAGCATCATCATCAATAGCTTGGTGTGGCCCGGCAAAGAGGGCTGACTCTTCCGCCACTGCTACACGCGTGGCACGCCGTTTTGCACCACCACCACTCCTCAACGACGTCGCGGCCATCGTCCAAGCTTCATGTGCATCCGCAAAACGTTGTTGCATGTGCTCCACCAGCTCCATCACACATGTGCCAACAGCCACACATGCATCGCCAAAGGCGGCAGTACGCCACCACGAAAAGATGCCGTCAGCGGTTGTTTGCCACGCCACACGTCGCAGTGATTGTGGTGGGTTCGTGGAGCTCAACAGCTCCACCTCCCCGCACACACCATGTGGGTGAAGTATGGCGGCACGAAACTGCACACCGTGGCGTGTGGCGAGGGCGTGGAGCACACGCAACAGGAACGTACATGCAGCATTCACTTCTGCACGTGAGATGCGTCCATCACGAGCTGCCAGTGTTGTTGTTGTTGCTGATGATGATGCGTTGGCGTTGTTGCTGGACGAATCCAACGCGCCTCCTCCACCTCGATTGCTCCATCCACTCATCAACCGTTGCGCATCAGAAACTTGTGTGTGAATGTGTGAGATGAGCACCTCCACCACAACGGATTGCGTTGCATCACCAAAGATGTGTTGCATCCATCCATGTGTGCCATCTTCTACACCCCTACGTGAAGCATCATTCACAACACTTGATGATGATGTTGTTGTTGTTGTTGTTGTTGGATGTACGCGCCACGTTTCCACCAAGCCTAAACGTAGCCCGCCAATCATGCCAACAGAGGCTGACACCACGTCAATGGGCATCACGAGGAGCTCTGCATGTACGCTGCGCAGTGCGGCAATGTGTTGTGGAGCTACAACAAGCACACGTCGCTGGCGTGCGAGCTCATCATCGGTTGTGGTGATGGATGTACGCCAGGATGCGGCGTTGTGGCGTGCGAGAGCAGATGCGTGCGCTTCGCGGCTGCGTTGATGGCGGCATCTCCACTCAACCAACTCACGCTGACGTTGATGAAGCTCCTCGAGCACAGCCAATCTCTCCGCAGATGCGGAAGTAGGGTGATGTGGGTGTTGTTGTTGTTGTTGTGTGTTCTTCTTCTTGGTGATGGCCCAGACGCAAGACGTTGCTCGTCGTCCTTGCGTCGTCTGCCGCCGCTGCACTTGTGCCATGGGCAATGAAGATGTTGTTGTTGTTGCTGATGTTGTGTTGGCCAGCATCACCCACATGGCCTTGGATGGAGCTCCTTCCTCATCCAAACGGTTCAGGGCGTTGAGCATCTTTGTTCGTTTCATCTCCATCGAATCCACGTCGCGGAGGATCGATGGCAGCACCACGCTGCACCAACACACCCAACACAAGGGTTGTGCGTGGTGCTGATGATCATCACGTACAAGTTGTTGGTAAATGTGCTCAGCAGCATAGCTCACGTGCATGGCAGCACCGTCAGACGCCCTGTGAGGTGTGCCAGGAGAGGAGTTTGTGGGTGATGCCGCAACAACACATCGCGATGTTGTTATTGTTGTTGTTGTTGTTGGTATTTGGACGAGTGAAAGTGAATCGGCACGAATGGGGGATATGTTGATGGAGTCTTGCGATGCTCCAGCGAGACGTGCGGCTTCACGCCAACACGAAGCAAAACCCTCATCATCATCATCATCATCGCCATCCAACTTCTTCCACCATGATGCACGTGGCGTCACGTCTGTGGATGTGGTTGGTTCGCGTGTTTGAATGGACGTTGGTGCCCACGGAGATGGCCGAAGTGGGGCGTACACGGGAGCTACTCTCACGGAAGCTGATGTTGTTGCTGGTGCTGCGCATGTTGTTGGGCCAAGTGCAAACTTCCGTCGGCAACGGACACATGGCAGCAAGACACCTACGGCATCATGAGCACTACACGGTGATGCTGATAAGGGCATCAACAATGATGATGGAGGTACTCTTGCATCATCTAGTGTGTGAGTGTGTATGTGTAAAAAGAGAGGAGGAGCACAGTTTCACCACCATCGTCATGTTGTTGCTGTTGTTGGGTATAAATGTACGACGCATGCAAATGTTGGTGTGTGCTTGTACAGCGGAAGTACCTCAACATCCTCCACGACTCACATCCGTGATCGGGGTGGAGTTGTTGTGTGGTGCCATCAACACATGTGGTGATGGCGATGATGTTGTTGTTGTTGTTGGCAGCGGAGATGATAAGAGAGTGGGCCGAATCGGTGTTGCAACAGCACCAACATGCTGTTGTTGTTGTTGAAGATGACGCCGTGCTGCAGCCTTGATGTGGCTTATAGAAGCTGGTGGAGTGTTGTTGTTGTTGTTGTTGTTGTTGGAGATGTGTGGCGTATAATCTTCATCCTCCAAGATGCTACGTTGTGGCAGAGTTGCTGCTGCGTGCCGCGGTTGACGCTTCAGGTGCTGAATCTCCGCCACATGCCGCGACAGCTCCACACGCAACGCACGTACATCATTCTGCATCTCACCACGCTCCGTCAAGAGGCCCATCATTTGTTGTTGTTGTTGTGCCATGACGTCCTCCGCCTCCACGCGCCGACGACGTTCGTTGTGGCGTGCATCATCCATCGCGGCCAACTTGCGTCGAAGCTCCAACAACTCATCTGGTGATGATGTTGGTTGTGCGGTGAGCTCATGCTCGAGTGATGCAAGACTGACGTCGATGTTGCGTTGCCACGCTTCACGCTCGCGGAGTGCCGCACTGAGTTCCTCATTCTGCCGGAGGAGCTCCATCGTGTGTTGTGCATCCATCTCCACCTCTTCACACCAATGTTGATGTTGTTGTTGGAGAGAGGAGAGATGGCAGAGGAGGTCCATGGCCAAGGGGCAATCGCTCCACGATAATGATGATGATGATGTTGCTGGTTGTGGCACGAGACGTGCATCGGCTGACCACCACCACCGCCACGCACGTTGCGTTGTGTTATGACGACGTTGATCCGTGGATGCAGTTGGTACACGCAACGAGCGAAGCACATAGCGCATCACCGCACCAAGATGAATGGAGGTGTTGTTGTTGTTGTTGTTGTTGGTGATGGTAACATCATTTGTTCGCGGGCGACGTTGCTGCCGAAGCATCGCCATGAGATCATCTCGCGACGGCATGCCAACCAACACGGAAGCTATAGAGCGGCACCTCTTTGGTACACGCTCATCATCATCATCATCATCATCATCGTCATGGACGAGATCCGCCAGAGTTGGGCGTGAGAAGAGGGAGAGGAGTGATCGTCCAGGTGTTGTTGCACTCGGCGTACTCTTCTTCTCCATCAACTCATCATCATTTACCACAACCAGCAAACAACGAAGACGTAGCGCAGCACGAACGCACCACATGACGCCACGCCATCTCCGTCGTCGTGCCTGCGACGCCATCATCGCAACGGGCGGAGATCCCGTTGGAGCACACCACCTCAAGAGTGATGATGATGATGATGATGTGTCACGTGGAGGACGTCGTGGTCTCTCCACACCATCATCACCATCACCAACATCATCATCATTGTTGTTGTTGTGTTGTGAAGATGCATCAACACGTGCCATGCGCAGCAATCGCGCCATCTCCGTCTCCTCTTCCTTGGAGAACAACGCGTGATGCCGCAGTTTACGCACAATTTCTCGCACACGTCGTCCTTCGCGTTGCGCATGACGAGCAACATGTTGATGATGTTGGACGCACACACGCATCATCTCCTGACGTTGAAGAACATGAACCATTGCTCTACACACATGATCCAGAAAAGCGTGGAGCAACGTGGCACCGTCATCCAACTCGGCGGCACAACGACGTAGCTCCGCCATCTCACGAGACATGCCAGATTGTTGTTGCAACAGCATGTTGTTTTCATCATCCATGCCCACCGCCTCGGCAGAGATGCGCATCATCTCCGCCTCGAGTGTTGCAATGCGTGCCACACGCACAACATCTTCTTCTTCGTGTTGGCGAGCTCGTGTTGCTGCCTCACGTAAACGCTTGCCACACAACTTATGTTCCTCCTCCAACACACGCAACTGGCGCTCTGCCACCTCTGCTCGTGTAGTTGCGGAGCGCAACGCCTCGCCATGTTCCTCCATCATGTGCGTCATGCGCAACTTCATCTTCGTTTCCGCCACACGTGCGTGACGTTGCTGATCCAACAAACGTGCTTCTGCGTGTTGTAGCGCCCGACGCTGATCTTCCGCGGTAGATGCTGCCTTGGCGGCCATCTTCTTGTGCTGCTCAACGTTCGTGTGTTGTTGGTGGCGTGCGCTACGAAGGCTGGCGAGAAGACGCAACATGCCATTAAGGAGCTCACCCTGTGAATGAAGAAGAAATTGAAGATGATCATCTGCAACATCATCACCATCAACATCAACACCATCTTGAGCTCGTTGTTGTTGTTGTTGTTGTGATGATGATGATGTTATGGATGTGTTGTGCATGGATGATACATTTTTCTTCTTCTTCTTGGCGCTGAGAGACTCCCACGACGGAAGTGGTGCCGCGGCGTGCTCACGCAACGCCCCATCCATGATGGAGCAATGCTTGCGGAGTAGAGCACGCACCTCCATCCACGTCGCGTCCTTCTCCGCCGTGCGTTGTCGCGTGCGTTCTTCCGCCACACGTTGTTGTTGGGCAACACGTACATCATGTTGCTGCAGCGCTTCACGAAGTTGGGCGTTGATGATGCGCAGCTCGAGAAGCTCCGCCTCGCGCATATCCACGGCCATAGCATGCGGCGGCTCCTCCTCCATCATGGTTGATGATGCAGCCACCTCGGTATGTATTGATGTGGCGGTGTTGTTGTTGTTGGTGTTGCTCATGTCAAAGCGCACCGTCTTTGCGGGCACCACATCACCAACATCATTAAGTGCAGAAGATGCTGACCTCCGTCCATCTGTTGGCGTGTTCTGCGCACTGGAACCACAACCAACACCTCTCTTTTGCCGTCGTGGATCATCATCATCATCATGATGTTCGTTGTGCTCCATGTGGCTATGTTGCAGTTGGAGTACGTGTTGTTGCAGCTCCAGCACACGCTGAGCAAGAAAGGTGGCGTTGGCTTCTTCTGCTTCACGACGGATGCTCTCCTCACCGAGACGTGCCTCCAAGTCGGCGATGTTTGTGCGCAGCATCAATACACGCTCCGCCATCTCCACATCCACGTGCTGCGCCACGTCTTGTGCCTCACGAGCCAACACAATTTGATGTTGTTGCTGCCATCCACGAAGAAAAGCCGTCGAACACGCCGCGGCGATGTTGGCACGATGATCATGCTCATCCTCCACCACTTTTGCACGCTCACGATGTTCCTCCATCAACATCATCGTGCGTTGATGTACCGCCGCAGCCGTTGCCGTGGATGTACGTGTCAAGTTGGCCAACTGTTCGTGTGTATTTGCAGAGATCAATCTCAGCTCTTCACGATGACGCACCTCCTCACGGCGACGAGCACCAACTTCTTCTTCCAGATGTAGTACCTGCGACGAGAGCTCCGCCACAACCTCCTTGTGCTTGTGCTTCACCTCCGTGAGCTGCTTTCGGCGTTGCTCCACTTCTGCCTCGAACATCTCCGCCGAGCACCTCCACGCCACATTTTGCTGGAGCACCTCTTCATACTTGCGTGTGAGTGAGCGGAGCTGCGCCACACGTTCATCGGCCGCCTCGGCAAGTGCAGATTGATTTGCGAGACGTTGGGCGGACGACCACGCATGCAACACGCTCGACGTGCAAAGTGTGTTGGCTAATGCTGATGATGATGATGGTGATGGATGGAGGACAAGTGCGGCATCCGCAACAACACCATCCTTGCCATCTGCATGCCGTTGATGATGATCTTCCTCTTGGCGAGGCGATGTAGATGGCGTTGATGTTGCAACAACATCTTCACCAACGCCATCACTTCTTCGCGCTATGTTGCGTTGCGGCGTGGATGAGTTGCTGAGCTCACGTTCAGCGAGGAGTGCATCGAGAAGATATGTTGGCCCTCGTGGAGATGGTGATGTACCTCCTCCACTAACATGATGATTGTTGTTGCGTGCGCTGCGGTCAGGCGTGGAGGCGGATGCAGCTGCTGTTGATGCAAACTGCACGCGGCGTTGCTGTTTCCGCGATGGTGATGTGGAGCTCATCAAGCTCTTCACTCTCCTCACACGGACGAACAAAGTCTTTTTGGGTGAGTGAGCCAACACAGCTACCTTCATTCATCAACAACAATTTGGAAGAAGACGTGATTTATGCATGATACAAGGTACAGCAGCACGTACACGTACACGTACACGTACACGTACACGTACATAAAAGCAAAGAAGGAAGATGAATGCCATGAAACGTATCATGAATATACATGAAGTAGAGCCGCAACCAACCACAATAATCATCATCATCATCATCCAGAGCCACTTCCTTGCACGCGTGCCGTGGATTCTCCCTCTGCCGCATCCTCTTGTGCCTTGGCGGCGATGGCGAGCTCCAACTGCCGTCGCGCTTGTTGCTGAAAACGTGTCGTAGAGAATTCTGAGCGCGTGCGATCCACCAAGCTCGTCATGCGCAAACGATCACGATCGTACTGCATCCGTGAGATGTTCTCACGCTTCGCGATGGTGCCCAGGTCGTCCATCAACGAACGCTCGCGCTGCATCGCTTCTTTGCGCAGTTCGCCGTACAAGAGCGGGCGCTGGAGGCCTTCCTCGGGCGGAATCACCAACAAGTGCGTCTTGTTGCGTGTGGGGCGACCTTCACCACGAAACACACTCTTCGTTGTGTGTGCGTGTGAGGATGATGGTGTGCTGGTGATACTGCCATTGGCACCAGCACCACTCCAGCTGATGCCATCGCGTGGCGGGCTTCCGAGCGGGGTTTGTGCAAATGGCGCCTCCAACATGGCTGCACGTGTTGTTGGCGTCGTTGCCACAACGAGCGCGGTGTTGTTGGCCCCGGAGGTGGTGGTATGATCATCACGATCGAGATCCATGCCGAGCACCTCCTTGGCGTAGTGCTTAATGAAGGGAGATGCCGTTGGCAGGAGTGTGCGGTTCGGTGCGAGGATCTCCATATCTGCCACAGCAGCGGCACGTCTGCCCCCGCCTGGGGTGAGCGACTCACCACTCAAGATGCGGCCATCACGTGCACGTGGGGATGAGTGTGTTGGGCTCGCGGGCACATGAGCCTTGGCAGGTGGCGGAGATGTTGTTGTTGTTGTTGTTGTTGTGGCTACTGCTGCTGATGCTGGAATTGGCGTGGATGATGATGATGTGGTTGCGACCATCGCTGTGGGAGCCGCCACGTTGGGTGCGTCTGTGGCACCACCAGGTGCATCTCGGGTAAAGCTCCCGACGCTGAGGCTCGTGGAGCGATGCCCGCTGCGGCGTCGCTGATGTTGTTGGCGTCGCGCCATCACGCGGAGATGTTTTGCCGCGGCACATGTCGGAAGGAGTGGCACATTTGGGTAGCGCATGCCAACGGTATCGGCCACATATGCTTGGATGCTATCCTCGCACACCGCGAGCGGGTAGGCCATCAGCAAACTCTGATTTACGCTCTCGCCCATGACGAAGCGGCGCATCAGCCCAACGGCGGTGTTTTCAGGACCTCCACGCGCCATGGAGGTGGTCGCAGCGGCCGCCTTATAATCAATCTTTGGCATCTCATCATCATCATCATCTTCACCACCACTCTTCGTAGCGTTGTTATTGTTGGTACAACCATCTCCATCTCCCGCCACGCCAGGACGTCGGGCAGATGGATGTACCAAGGATGATGCGGTGGCGTTCTCTCCATTCAACGTCATTTTGCTATCCTTCAGTTCCTGCGCCACACGTACCAGTGTGGGCCGTGCGGGCACCTCTGCGGATGTGGCGAGCCTCGCGCGGCGTCGAAGGCCGCGCGAACGTTCCTCCTCACGTTCTTGTTGCACCTGTCGGGCAGATGATGGCGGCCGCCGATTCACTGAGCGTGCGGGAGTTGGCAACATGCTTGGCGCCTGTGTTGGGGGAGGTGGTGGAGGCGTTGATCGCTTCTGCAACACACCTGGTGCATCTACGTCCATCATCTCTGCCATCATCGTGGGTGGTGTTGGTGTTGGTGCAACACCATCTGGTGTGGGCGTGGCTAGTTGTGCCTGTGGTGACGTACATCCCGAACGAGGTTGCGGGCTCCATCGATGTTCCGGTGGGCTCTCCACGAAGCGAGCGGTGAGTGGGGAGGCGATGGGCGGTGGTGATTGTTGTTGTTGTTGGTCACCATGCGCAGGATGTTGTTGTTGTTCCGCCACGTTTACTTCCACAATGATGGGATGTGGGGGAGAGCGACCATGACTGAAGTTGTTGTTCTTCTGCGACCGGCTCATGGAAGAGATGCCGCTGCTGTGCTCGTGCTCAGATTGCGATGGCGTGGTGTGCTCCACGTGGAGGAGCGGAAAAACTTCTCCGCTGCTGTTGTCACCGCTCATCATCATCATCATCTTCTCTCCTGGTGAGCCTGCCTTGGGCCAGGAACCAACCTCGGGTGATGGCGACGCGCCTGGCGTACATCTCGCGGTTAATGATGGGGAGGCGGTGCTGCCACGGCTTGGTGGTGCCGCCAACGTTTGCGTGAGCGGATCTGCCGGAGCAACAGCAGATGTGCTGCGGCTGGACCGGCGCTCCTTCTCCACCACGATGGGGCTTCGACGGCATCCTGCCACGGTGCCCGCACCAGCACCTCCACGTCGCAGAGAAACATGGTTGTTGGCGCTGGGCGGAGATTTTTCTGTAACGATGGAGGGAAGAAACTGCGCACGTCGAGTAGAGCCCAGGTTGGGTGGTGAAGGGGAGCGTCTCTCGCGCCCGTCAGCAACATCATTTTGTTGTTGTTGTTGTTGTTGATGATGGGGTGATGGAGATGCACCCGCACCACCTTCCTCCCACTCGTTGGGGCCTCCTCCGCTCGTGATGCGCTGAAGATCGCTGAGATTGCGCAGCTGCTCCGCCAATCTCAATGTTATTTGGTCTTTGCGACGTTGTTTCTGGTGTTGTACCGTCAGCTGCCGGTCGAGCTCATTCACCAACATGCCAGCATGTTTTGTGTAGCGCTGGAACTCCGCCGCCAACCGGTATTCACTATTCACGACATCAACATCGACGGATTCATGTACGGCACTGCCCAACGGCTGCGTCTTCTTGGCACGCATGGTGGAGGTCAGGGCCATGCTCTCGTTGTTGGCATCGATGCCGCCACCACCCGCGCGTGAGCTGGACTGGAAGGCGGCGGAGAAGCCAGAGCGGTATCGATTCAGTGGTGAGTGTGGGCCCGGAGAGCTCTTGGAGTTTTCTTCACTCCGATTGTAGTTGTTGTTGTTGCGCGACTTCACGGCAACGCTGCTGCGGCTGCGGAAGAGTGCCCACGGCAAACGTTCAGCCGATGTTTCTCCCCCTCCACCACCGCTTCGTGCAACAGATTCCGCACCCATTTGGATGAGATCTGCACCAACTTTGCTGCAGCTCCGCGCTCGTGATGGCAGGCTCATGGTGGCGTTGAGCTGCTCGCTAATGAGTTGTTCGGCGCGAATATCATCGACCGTCATGTTTACGGAGGAGCGACGATGATGGCCCGCGGCCAACATACTCAGCGCCTTCACGGCGGGATAGGCGGTGATGGAGGTGGTGTTGGATGTGGGCGGGCCTCCGCTGCTCGTATCGCGTGCCGGGCTGCCGCCGGAGAAGGTGGTCATGGAGGTACGCGGTTCCGCACCGCCATCTTTGCCACGACGGTGTGGGGAGGTGAGGGTTGGTGTGGTGCTCTCTGCCCGGCCCGGTGAGTGGCTGGCGTGTGGGCTCGTGATGGAGAACTCCGCCAAGTTGGTGAGGCTCCCGGGCGGATGCATCGGGGAGAGACGATGTGGTGCTGTGGTGCCACTGGAATAGACGGCGGGGAGTGTGGCCAATGCGGTGGGAAGATGAGGAGCGTGTTGGCGTTGTGGTGTGCTCCCAGCGCTGCCATCGGTGGCGGCGGCGGCGATGATCTCCGCCCCATCCCCAAACTGCGTGCTCGACATGATGTTGGAGATGCCACCATCTCCACCACACACATCACCCGGAAAGGCCATGCCTTCTGGCATATCCACGTACCACTCGGTGCCATCCTTTGGAACGAGATACTCCGCATAGCGGTGCGACATGAAGCGCTGCATCTTCTCCTGCTTCTGCCGCACCTCCATATCATGATGATCCAACAACTTTGGCACTGGCCAATTCTTCACCATCACATGCGCCACAACAAGACCACTACACCAGTACTGGAAGAGCCGATGCATGTCAGCGCGGAACTCCGAGCCGAAGATGCCCGCGTGGGAGTCATTGGGGAAACAAAAGAGGAGGCAGAAATTGGTCAGCCGCACCACAACGAGGCCGTAGCTCTCCAGGATGAGATCCTTCTCACTGCTGCTCAGCTCCAGAAAAATTTGGCCAAAGAGGATGGAGAGACGCTGAAAACAGCGTTCTTCGTAGGTGATGAGGTCCACGTTTTCTTGAATGGTGGAAACAAAGCTGCGGAGTGCGCTCGCCAGCTCCTGCACGTCGGTGTACTCGGGTAAGGTTCCCGTGGAGAGGAGATCAGGTGTGCGGAGGATGGTAGCACAACCCCGCTCCTCCAAGAAGCCCTGCAAGTCGCATTGGTACAAATCGTCATGAATGCTTCCACGAATGCTCTGACGTCGAGCGAGGAAGGCGCTGCGTGGCTTGGCGGGGGCGGTCTCAACCCTGCCGTCGCTGCTCTCGCCACGTGCGCTGTGGTTGGATGCTGGCCGTGCTTGGTTCAAATTAAGAAAGCGGGAGGACTTGCGGCGGAGTTGTACCTCAGCCAACCTCTCCGCCTCCGCCTCCACTTCTCGCCACTCGGGCACCACCATGAGTAGCTCCGACACCAACTGCTCGAGATAGCTCACTTGGGGTAGACGTTCCTTGCGGGCCTGCGTGAAGAGCTCCTGGTAGAGTGCCTCGAGACGGTAGTACTGATCAATGAGCAGCCGTTCTAACCACGCCTTGCGGCATCTCGTGATGACGTACCACACAAAAGTGATGATGAGCTCGCTGGCTGCGCTGGACTTCCACATGAAGCGCATAATATCAAGGCCACTCAGCTTACTCCGCATGCTTCCTTCCTCACGCTCGAGAAGCCGCCGGAAGAGCTGGTACACCGTCCAGCCACACGGCAGAAGCTCTGGATGGCCAACGCTGCCATCCTCACGAATCTCGGGGAGTGGGATGGAGAAGAGGGATGGGGCCTGCTCCCGCAACACGCGCTCACTTCCAGGGTGTGGGTGGAGTGAAGTGGAGGCCTTCGCGCCACTTTCATCATCATCATCATCAACGCCAACATCATCACCATCCGCGGTGGAGGGTGGACGATCGGGGTTGGCGGTGGCGGCGTTTCCGCGGCGGAGAATATCGCTGCAGGCGAAGCTGCCAAAGTCGCAGCTATCATCATCCAAACGTGGATGACGTGATGAGACGCCACCACCCAGTACCATGGTGGTGCTGGTGACGGTGCTATTCAGGCTCTTGAATCCTCGTGGGGTGGCGGTGTTGCGACCCCAATTGTTGTTGTGGCCCTCCATCTGCGTCTGGGTCAGGAAGACGGAGCTGTGCCCCAGTGGGGCGCCCAAGTCACCGCTGTCGGAGTGTTGTTCCTGCAGAGGTCCTGTGCTGAAAGGTGCGTGGCGCTCATCGAACTCCGCAAAGACGGTGGCGCCGCCACGGTTGTTGATGCGTTGCGGAACAAAGCCATCGCGTGGGGAATCCTCGACGGCGGAGGTGTTGTGCGTCAGCGGGCGCAGATCGAAATCGTCAGATGGGCTCACCGTTGGCATCGGCGGCGACGGAATCCGCGTACTTCCTCCATGGCTTTCCATGAGGAGCTCACCCATGCCACCATCGTTGATGGAGTCGATGGTCATGGCATCTTTGCCCGTGGCGGTGTGGCACGTATCGTCCAGAGTGCTATCCGGGAGGTGTGCGTGCAACACGGAGTTCCAGCCGAGGCTGCCCTTGGAGGCCGCCCGTTTATCCAGGAAGCTGCTCTCGAGGGGCCCGCCACGTGCGGGGGAGGAACCGCGGCTGAAGCCCGTGATGAGTGGGTTGAGCTCTCCATCTCCGTGTTGCTCCACGCGACCGTCGTCGTAGAGGATCTTCGTAACGCCGTTGAAGGTGTGACGGAGAAGAACAACCTCGGAACCGGCAGATGACGATGGAGCTGCGGTGGCTGTTGTTGTCTTGCCACGCTTCGATGGGGTGGAGGTGGAGCTCGGCACCACTTTGTGGTTGCTGCCGTTGCTGTTGGTGGTTTTGGCATGTGGGGATGTCAGTCCATCCTTGTTGTTGTTGTTGCTGGTAGGTTTTCCTGCGCCAAGACGCGTGGGGCTGATGCCCCCCTTACGAGGTGATGGCTGCTTGCTCATCACGGCGGGGAGATGAATGGAGGAGGTGGCGGAGGAGGAGGCATCCACGCGGGGGCTCGTAGGAATGAGCCGCACCGGCTTCGAGGGAGGCTGCGGGAGTTGTGGCTGTGATTGTTGTTGTTGTTGTTGCTGTTGCTCCGTGGGGATGGATTGGCGCACGCTCTGCGAGGAACTCGCCGACAAGGAGCCTCCCGCCCCTCCACCCGTCAAGCGCGTGCTTCTACTTCGACGCTTCATGCGGGCTTGCAGGTCAGCACTAAGGGTGATCTCGGGCTCCGCCAACACCACGGTGCCCGAGCGGCTTGCGAGACGCTGCACACTGTTGTTGGCGCTGGCGCCACCTGAGATGCTGGCGAGCTGCTCGCCCATGACACGCAGCATACGTCCATGCTTCTCAATGAGGGCCTCCTTCGTGAGAGATTGTGTGGCGGAGAGGGAGGGGAGCTCCATGGAGTGGTTGACGAGTATCTGCCCGCCACGTGGGCCGAACATCTGCGAGGCGGAGGGAAGAAGGATGGAGCTGCGGTCGCCGAGGAGGCCATCGCTGGAGAGAATGTTGTGTGTGGGGCTGCCGCTCTGCTCCCCATGGTGTAGGCGGCCCTCGGCAGGGATGAGCCCGTTGGGGCTCGTACCTCGCACGAGCAAGTCCTGCACACTTCCGCGGCCAACACCACCGGTGCTGAAGGAGGATTCAAACCTCCACTTGTCTAGGGTCTCGTAGAAGGACATGACGCTGTATCTAGTGCGTACACAGACAACCACAACAACCACGAAGACCTACACACACACACACACACACACAAACTCAATTGCACAGGCACGAACTGGCTGAGGTGTGTTGGGTGACTGAGCACGTGAGAAGCTCCCCGAGGACTGTAGGGGGGAGCTGCAGAAAACAAGTGATGAAAAAAAAATAATCAACGTGGTGCAGGTGAGGTGGGTGATAGGTCCAACGTCTGCGGAGTAGGGGTGAGCCGCAAGACGGAGGATGATGTTGGGAGGCGATGGGGGGTGAGGTACGCTACGCTCCACCACCGCAAATGACCAACGCGTGAGTTGCTGGCCAAGATGCTTCGCAAAGATGATGTAAAGGAGGGAGGAAAAATGATGGATGGATCATATAAGCGGCTCACAAGACGTGAGGTGCATGAGAAACCGCAAGGTGATGAAGAAGCACACCATTGTTGTTTTTTCAATCGCCTGCTCGCTTGTGAAGGAGAGGCAAATAAGCGTCGGCCACCAAACACACAGCTTGCTACAAGCACGCTGAGGTGGAAGTTGGGGGAGGAACACCTCTCCCCAACACACACACACACACACACACACAAGTGGCGTGCACCTCACGTGTTACTATTGCTTCGCTGGATTCATTGTTGTGTTGGTGGCCTCCGCCCTCGCACAGAACGACGTACCTATCTTCAACCTCTGCTACCCTACACAACACACTACACACAAAGCACCCTACACGGGGGGGGGTAAAGGACGTACGAACACATCCATTCATCCCATCATCTACACTAGTACTTGCTCGTCATGTGCCTCCACTCAGACTCATCAATGCGTTCGTTGGCAATTGACCAGCTTGTCTTGGCGCCCTCACGCTGCACGAGCGGCTTCCAGTTCCAGAAGCGGTCGTAGCGGGAAAACTTCTCGCGCATCTCCGGCCGCATCCACTGATCGAGGTATATATCATCCTCCTCGAGGGTGGGCGGGTTGGGCTGGCTGAGCACCACGCTACGGAAGTGAGTCCAGCCTGGCTCTGTGCCCATGGAGCGGTAGCAGCCCCACAGGGTGTACCAACCATAGAAGACCATGATGCCCCAGGCCAGCCAAAACGTTGGCTTCGTCGTCATGTTGAGCCGCATGCCGTACTTGCTCGCCATCTCATCCATGGTGCTCTCCCAGACCTCCTCCGTCATGCGGATACTTTCCTCACGGGTGTAGGGGTACTTGGGATCGAAGATCTCCTTCGGGTACTCAAACCACTCAATGTGCGGGTTGAAGTCCATGGGCAGCACCGGGTCATTCTGGGAGGAGATGGAGGGCGGCATCGAGGCACCACCACCACCACCACCGGCACGAGGTCCGACGGGGGTGATGTTATGGAACTCTCCAGCGATCCATCGACGTTGATGAAGGAGGGGTGCTACATCGCCACACAGGCGCGGCGGAACTCGACGGCAGAGCGCCATCGAGAGGTGACGAACAGTGGTGAAGAGGCTAAAAAAAAAGTACTTGCAAGAAGGGGAAGAAACGCAAGAAGGTGTGCGTGTGTGTGCATGAGGAGAGCTGCATCAATCACAACCACAACCACAACAACGACAGTGCTGATGTTGCATGTGCGTGAGAGAGATGGTGATGCGTGCGCGTGTGTTACAAACACCGAAAAAAAAACATGCACGCAAGAAAGCGAAGAGGGGGTACGTTGATGTATGTGTGTAGATAGATAGACGTACCAACTACTTCGTGTGGCGGCCCTTCTGCCCTCAACCACATTGGAACTGCAGCCCTTCATGCCCCTACACCTACTGTGAGGCTGAGCGGAGAAGAGGAGGTGGGAGAGAAAGACAGAGGAGAAGGCAGCTTCAGCGCGCTGCCTCAACACATTCCGTCTATACCCAACAACAAGCATAAGATAGTTGATCCAAAAGAAACATGATGTGTGCGTACGATTTTCACCACACCTGTACCGATGCAACGAACGCGCGTACCCGGTGCCGCACAACCCACGCACTATTCCCATCCAAGACGATGATGGCAAATGAGTGCAGTTTTGTTTTTCATATATAGCGTGTGTGTGTAGAGGGGGGGGGAGTCGATGATGATCATCTGAGTAGTACGCCCAAAGAGGGGGGGGGGAAGAGGCAGGGAATACTCATGAGAGAGAGAGAGGGGAGGGGGGTGGCATGATCTAAGGACGTCATCTCGTTAAAAAAAGATGTAGTAGAGGGAGGGTATGTGGGCATCTGGTGTGTGTGTGTGTGTGTGTGTGTGTGTGTGTGCTGCCACGGCTGGTCAGACACACACACACAACAACACACACATAATGAGCCAGAGGGAAGAGAGGGGATGGGAAGTACCGTGGAGATGGAGTTACACTGGGTTGAAGTCATTTGCTCCCACCAATAAAACAATACCATCGTCCACCACACAACCCGCAGATGATGAAACACAAAAGTACGGGAGGGAGGAGAAGAAGAAGAAGCAATCAAGAGAGCACATCTCCCAAAACAGAGAAGAACAAACAACGAAGATCATAACGTGGAACAATACAAGAAAAGATAGCAGAAAATAAGAGCAGCTGCTGCATGGTTGGGGGTAGATGGGTGTAAGGGCAGGTGACAAGACTCACTGACATGAATGGCGTGTGTGCTTGAGTGAGCTAAAGATTCATCATCATGTGTACCTACTGGGGTTGTGTGGCTGTTGCGCCGTGAGGCGGCCACCGACAGACGCGGTGTCACGCGAAGCAACAAAACCCAAAGATACGAAACAACAACAACATCAACAACCACAATAAAAGAAGAACCAACGCAGTGCATGGTGCTTTGGCGGACACACATCCACAAACGAAGAGCGAAGAAGCGAGCTGAGTTGACGGGTAACTCGTAGTTTTCCCCGACTGTGTATACTCAGCTGACAACACACACACACACAAACACAAACACACACAAACACGTTCACTGACACACCACAGCTTTGGAGCGTGATGCAAATGGGTAGGGAGTAGTACTCGTGCTCGCGTACGACCACAAGTACGTGCCCTGTGTTGGTGTGTGATGTATGTATGTATGTGTGTGTGTGTGCGTCACCTCATTAGAAAAGCCCCAACATGGCAATAGCCATGGAGGAAGTGAAACGATTCTCCGCCTCTGGTACAAGGCAGGCATCTAACACCTGCACAAGGAGAGGGTTGATGAATGCCTCACGCTGGCTCTGGTCCAGCTGCTGCAGGACGAGGCGCCCTTCACGGATGGCAGCACAGAAGTTGGCATGACCAGGTACGGTACCTGCAGACTGAAGAAGCTCCTCGAGGTCCTCGGCAGAGGCCTTGACACCATGGGCCCACACCCACGGAGGTCTCTGCCCAAGCACCTCCAGTAGCACCAAGCCAAAAGCGTACATGTCACTGGCTGCCGTGGGCATGGCACCATCCGCCACCTCTGGGCTGACGTAGATGGAGAGTGGCAGCATGAGGTTGCGATGGGCGAGTGCGTAGTCACCAAAGTAGCCCTTGAGCCTGCAGATGCCATCCGTACCCACCATCATGTTCTCTGGACGTACATCACCGTGAATCATCCCAGAGGAGTGCAGCACGTGAAGGCCCAGGAAGGCAACAGTCAGGAGCCGCTCCAGCGCCTTGCGTGGCATCGTGGAGCCAAAGCGTTGAAGCACCTCACGGAGGTTCCCACCTGGGCAGTAGGCACTCACAATGACGATGCCCCCTTCCACGCTGTTGCTGTAGCCGAGTACCCCAGCCACGTAGGTGCCATGCTGCTGTACCAGCTGCGGGGGAAAGAGAAAGGAGGCAAGTCTGAGCTGCTCCTCCGTCTTGTGCAGGCTCGGCAGGCTGACGGAGAGGTTGAGCTCCCCGAGTGGCATCTCTGCCAGCTTGGGAAGCTCATGCTGCTCACGAAATGGGATGAAGTGAAGCACCGCCAAGGTGCCTGTGGAGTTCATGGCGAGATGCGCCCTGCAGCTCATCTCGGCGTCCTCACTCAGCGGCCGAAGTGCGTAGGTCCAGCGCTCACCGGCATTATCCAGGAGCACGTCGGGTCGGGCGTAGAGGAACTTTGCCTGCGACTGTGGCACCACCGCAAC
Source organism: Jaenimonas drosophilae (assembly GCA_030849065.1). Lineage (NCBI taxonomy): Eukaryota > Euglenozoa > Kinetoplastea > Trypanosomatida > Trypanosomatidae > Jaenimonas > Jaenimonas drosophilae. Next base: position 42,799 of record JASAON010001526.1, read on the forward strand.
GTAGCGTTGATGATGTACCTCCTCACGCTCCATGATGGAATCATCCTCCATGGCGCGCCTCCTTCGTGGATGGCTGTGCTTGGACGAACGCTTCCCATCGCAACAATCCTCGGATGGAGCAGAGTACTCCATCGAGCGCATGGCTGGTGAAACGGCCATGAGATGAAGATATTCTGCTGTCAGTGGCCGACGCACATGCCGCTCGGGGTCGCGCATCAGAATGTGCTGGACGCAAATGGTTGTAAGCCGATCGAGCTGAGCGGACCACCACACATCATTGAGAAGACTTTGTTGGTTGTGCTGCTGTTGCTCCAGACGAACTGAGGCAGGAAGGAGTTCCGCCCCAAGACCATCGACGGCAGCCGCTTCATCAAAGAGGGTCAGGGCGTCGCTGTACTTTCCTGCCGTCATGCACAAGAAGGCCTGGTAGAAACACGTCTGATAGCGCTTCCACGCTGCATCATTCACCTGTCCAGGCAGTGCCTCGTAGAGTACCAAGGTGTACTCACTGTGTTCTGGCCGACCCACGTAGAGGGCCTCCAGCGGGAGTACTCGCACAGCGTGCTGCACCAACACCGCCGTTTCCTCCGTGAGGCCAACCTTCACCCCAATCAGTGGCAGTACGTAGCCAATATCATCGTTGACGTCACGTCCGCTGGCCACGAAGAAGGTCTGACCCAGTGCGGAGGAGTAGTAGGAGCTACAATCAAAGCGGTTGGTATCCACAAGAATACTTACGGGAGGTATGGTGGAGCGTACCTGCCGCAACTGACCTTGAAGGGCCAAGGCAAAACGTACAGCAGCCAACGCACTCTCCCCCGATGCCAGCTCGCCATACGCGTTGCGGTGTGAGCTATCACTGAAGTGCACGACGCACGTTTCTGGGCTCATGGCGTGCACGATGCCATGGTAGTCCGCACTGAGGTCTTGGACGTGCTGAAGGAAGATCGTGGCAAAGGCGGTACTCGCCGACCGAGAGGGGTGTTGGGAATCGCGTTGGTGAATCTGCCGGATGCGGTCGCGGGACCGGAGCGAGGTGCAGCTTTGGGTGGCGCTGACACGCACGGGTGGGGTGTGGCGGCGTGGAAGGTGACGTACTTCAACGTAAACAGCGGAGATCATCTGCGGGCGTCCTGGCGGGAAACGCTTGAGCATCGGCGGGGGAGCGTCAACGTCGGGTTGTGCATCGTTAACGTGCTGAAGAAAAGTGATCTCATTCGGCTCGCTGATAACACGAATGCTGCGGAGCATCTCGTGCCAAAAGTTGTTGCTGGTGGATGGGGCCAGTGAGGAGCGCGGATCCCCGGAAAGTACCGTTCGCTCATTTGGCTGGACGGACGATGGTGAGGAAGAGCGAGCGCGCCGCTGGGTGAACTGCGGGGGAAGGTAGGTGTCAGCGGCGGTGAGCTGCTCCATGGCCTTGTTGTAGCTCTTCTCAAGACGATCCACTTCCGTCAGGACCAACACCCAACAACACGGCGACCTCGTTGACGGCGTAAGGAGAAGACGGCCCTTCTGGGCGTTGTGCACCAGAGAACGAGAGAGGGCTCGCACTGGGGATGCCATGAGAAGCTCAAAGACCCACCACATGGCCACACTGAATATCACAACAACCAACATCAACCCCACAAAGACAAGGTCAATGAGGAGGTAGGTGGGTATGCCCATGGAGTCGGAGAGGGAGCTCACCAGCACCATCACCGTGGAGAGCCCACTGGAGCTGGTGGAGTGCCATGCCGTCATCATGTGCCGGTTGTAGCGATCGCCCATGTATACCACCTGCCTCGACCCACTGTGCTCCAGCTGAGACCAGCGAATGTGGCGGGAAGCCTCACGTGCCATCTCATCCGAGATGCCACTCACGTGGAGGTAGCTCACCGGGCTCTGCTGAAACATGAGAGACCACGCCTGAGTGTCATTCACCGTTTCCTGGCCCCAGTTGTTGGAGAGCACGGCGGGATCATCATCCATGATCGTGGCGGTGGCGATGGACATGAGGCGGAAGTCGGAGCTCGTTACTTGAAGGGCGGGGGTGCAGAGGAGCTGCGCGTTGAGACGTACAGCAAAGTAGCCAAGACCCTCGGTGCTGCCAAAGATGCTGTGTCGAGGTGAGGGTGTAGCAACGCTCCTCTTCGTGAGGCCCAACTCGGGTAGCACCATGGGGAAGGTGAAGAAGATGATGTTCAGCATGGTGGGCATCTCAGTCCACATCATGGGGTAGGGCACGCGGTCGCGCTGTCCCTGGAGTACTTCATCAAAGACGTCAAAGAGGGGGTCCGTGCTGAAGCGGTGCTCCATCATTTGCTCCACGTCGGGGTGCACGGCCTTCTCCCACACCTGCAGTGGCTCTGCATAGCGGTACGTGTGAGGGTCAAGCACGTACACTGCATTCATGCTTTGGTTGATGCTGTAGCCTCCGGCCAAGTCGTGCATGGAAGGGGAGGTTGGGTCAGCATGCACGCAGAGGGCCGTTTCCTTGTGGGTGAAGGAGCCCACCCCGGTTGATCGGTACACGGCGTGTTCGTCAAAGTTGTCAAGCAGGGCACAAATGGCGCCGAGAACGCTGGGCCCGACGTTGGGCCGTCCAAAGTCATAAGTACGGTTCTGATGGAGTGCGGCGTAGATGAGCCCCATGGTGAGGATGCGCTGGGACTCCATGGCGATCATGCTGTTGACGAGCTGCATGGTGAGTTTCTGGGTTGCTTTCCATGTGCCGTACATGACGGTGGTGGTCATCCCGACAGTGAGTTTGGAGATGGCTAGGGCCTCGACAAGGGTGATGATGAAGAAGGGGAGGACGAGGTACATGCTGATGCCACATAAGCGCCGCTTCCAGCGTCTGCAGCATCGTCGTTTGCTGTTGCAGCGTGTGCTTGTGTTGGTGGAGTCATTGTCATCCCGCACCTCGTCGCTTGAGGTGGGAAAGATGGTGCTGCCTGGTGGCTGGTGAACCGAATTGGAATTGGGGTTGGTGAGAGGGTTGTCGTCGGACCCACGCACTCCGAGAGGCTCCATGACGTCCCGCAGCCACTCCAGTATGAGCAGGGGGGGGGGAGGAGGAGTAGTGGGTGAGCGACTGGGTGCGAGCTGACAGAGGACTGACCTAGGCAGAAAAGCTACCAGAAGATGATGGCAATACACAAACAAGAGAAAGAAAGAAAGGGATACGATTGAATGGCAGCCCACCACGAGGAGTTGGGGTGCGAAGGTACGCGCACACAACTTGATGCTGTCAGCAACATCAACTGCATTGATGTGGTTGGACTCACACAAAAAAGAAGTGTACTTATCCTCACAGCAGGTACATCGAAGGAGGTATGTCCTGATCGATATGTACGTGGTGTTGAGGGGATTGGTACATGGAGCGTCAACTGCAAAAACAAAAGAGAGAGGAAGTCGCGATGGTATACGGTAGGAAGGTGAGGGATGTGTTAGCTCCAAGGTAAACGAGGTGCACTGCCTCTACTCGTTCGTCGTTGATGGTGAAACGCGAACACGAGTGAAGTGACGTATAGCACACCCATACACACCATGTATATAGAATACACATACATGAATGCTTTCAAGTGTTGTTGTGTTTTGTCTCTCACTCACTGTGTGTAGGTATGCAAATGTATATATATACGTACACCAACACAATGTGTTTGTCATCTGTATAGTGTTAGGACTACAAAACGAAGCGATACACAATCAATAAAAAACATGTACTTGCTTGAGATGCCGACGTATATGTATATCTCCAGAGGCACATATGCAACAACATGTGAAAATGAAAAAAAAAAGTTATACAGAGATACCTGCCAAAGAAGAAGAGAACAAAGACCCCATGCACACCTCAAACAACAGAAGCTAGTAGAACACCAAGCTATCCCAATGACTCTTCTTGTTCTTGCATCCCACCCCACAACCGTGTAGGCGACCGACACCGAAGGATGCATGACTGGAGAAAGTTATCACAAGGAAAGACGGTTTGTCTCACACACAAAAATACAAGCAACACACGCATCCCAGGAAGAAACCAGTCCAAGTTCCAGGACGTCGTAAAGCAAGACGTACTCCTATGCTAGTGACCGCTGTACGAACGAGGAATGCGAACATCAACAGAAGAAGCAAAAACAAACAAACAAAAAAAACGTTTTTTGATGCTGCACACCCATCAGTCTATCGTTCCTCTCATACAGACAACAATTATTAGCACAGCACTACCAATCAGTCACGCGAAATGCAAAAAAAGGAAAAAAAAACTACACACATACGGGCCGAGCACCTGCGACGCGCTCCATCAAAGACATCATGGTCATCTGCTCTCAACGGGATGAGGTGAGTGTGCATCTACTGGTACCATCCGATGACGCTGTGTAAAACACAACCACGGCAACGCCGCAGGGCTCGGCCCATTCATTTACACAACAAAGGCACAAGCAAGCACCGCCAATTGGCACGAAGCAACAACTTAGGGAGAGACGCAGAGAAGAGAGAGGAGGCTAGTACCCACGGACAACCGTGAGCACCGCCATGATAGAAAAAGCGGGAG
>JASAON010001527.1:0-47587 GCA_030849065.1 Jaenimonas drosophilae
CACTAAGATCACAGCCAATGGTGGGCACTGCACAGGGAAACAACTTTCTTCCGTCTCACCCGAATGGTCTTCCAGGTGTGATGGGAGGGTGGCCCATGATGCCTAATCGATGAATAGTCTCGTAGGACTATGTGAAGCTGCGATTCATTGCCGATTAGGTTCAAGGATTTCTGATGTTTCTGATTTGCGCGCTGTGTGATGTTCTTTTGTTTTCCATTGTAGCTCTTTCTTCCTCTTCTGTGGTTTTGGCATTGATGATGTTCGTGCTCTTATTTTCCCTCAGTACGTAGTGAGTCAATTGGGGCCATTCGTTGTTTGTTTGGTCATTGCACCAGGAGCTCTACTGTTGATGCTGGTGGTATCATCGCAAGATGCTGTTTAGAATTGTTTGGCAGTGTGTCTGGTGGCATTACATCCCCTGTATCTGCACTTTCTCTCTATTGAGACGTTTTGCAGGAAGCAATTGTTGTTTCGAAGATTCTGTGTTCATTTACATCGTGTTTCAGCCCACAATCTTCTAATGCCTCGAGTATTCTTCGTGCTTTCCGTGAGAGTGTTGAGTGAGCCACTTGCGTCTTTCTATTTCCTCAGGAGTGTGATAGCGTGATGCAGAGGTTTGGCCAAAATAAACGAACTTGTGAATCAGATGACGACTTCTGTTGTATATTCTCGGTATTTTCGTGGTCGTCACGATTTCTATCTTCCGACTCTTTGGTGAAAGTGACGAAACGTCTCTCTGCTCCTCTGCATACTGAGCACGTTGTATGTTCACTGCTTCATTCCATGATTATGTTCAAACGAAGGACTATGTCATTTGCATGTGAACTGGTTCACATTTGATGCAAGGATGGCATGTCGATGCGTGCAGCAGGACCAACGGTCACTCATCGTCTTGCCACTGCGCAGTACCACCTGCGTGATCCATCAACGCGAGTCGTTGTGTCGTAACAACAAACTGATGTGCCCGTCATAACCATAATAATTGCCGATCTAAAGAGTTTGCTGATGCGGAATGCTTCCGATTCATTCCCTCCATCACACAACAGGAAGTCGAAATTCTTCCTCCTTTTATCCTGTACAGAAGTGTTTTCCCACGTGTTGCGCAAGAGAACTGTCTTGAGTGTCAAAGTTCGTGTTGTATCGCACCGCGTGTGAAAATGGTAGAAGATGTACTTATTGTTGCTTCTCGAGCCAATGAAGTGGAAGTCAGATCCTATTCCACCGTTGCGATGCACAAGTGGCTTTCTCGTTCAACAATTTTTCCGCGAACAGCGTACACGAGACCATGCACCGACAAGGTATTCCTTTCGAAATTTATATTATCACTTCTTGTTTGTGTCTCTCTCTTCAAGCAATCCTGCAGCGTCACCGTACCCGATATTCTTCCATGGCAAGAAGTGCAATGGTCGGATGCTACTTGGATTAAGTCCCATTTCCCCTTGAACACCCCCCGTTCGCGTTGTCTTTTACTTGTTTTTGTTTTGTTTACCTACTGGAGGAAGTTGCAGGACTTTTTTTGATGGCAGAGATGAAGGGCCTGTCTATATTGTTCTACAGAGGCTCCAAACGTAATTGTGTGTGACGACGATGGCCTCGACGAGTCCGTGTTCGTTCTGTTGCAGCTTTTTGTTATGTACTGTTCAGCCGGAGAACGATACTGGTGAGAATCAATGCCTTCCTCCTCCCCCCACACACACTCGATTTGCGCGGAGCGCTGACTCCCCATCGATCGTGATGTGACTACTGTATGTGGGTCTGATGCCTCCTGTCCTCAGTCGTCTTCATTCCGCCCTTCTTGAGTTTCAGTTTTTTTTTTTGGACCCCTTTCTTTTTGTCGTCTCTGAGAATGTTTTCACACATGTATCTCACCTGCCTTTACGCCATCTCCATGAGCGAGGCACGCATCCGTGCAGCACATTCTAAAAGAGCTTCCCCTTTCTCTGATGTTAAGATTTCTCTCTTGTTACCTCAATTCATCCATTTCAATGATGACGTGCGCATCATTTTCTCGTCAGATGAATTATGTGGAGACCAAGTGATTGACTCTCACATCATCTGACCACCTCCGACACTGTCCAAGGAATATGATCACTTTCATTCTATCATTTAGCAGTTATTGAAAACAAACCCCTACGCCTGTACGCTTTGGCATCCTAAGTGTGAAGCATGTGGAACTTTCCGTGAACAAACGGCGCATTATCCTCTCTTCTTCTTCCTCGTTTTCTTTCTCTCTTAAAGCAGGTAATCTCCCCGCAACAACGCAAGCCTCTGTGCATTCGTATCGACGGGAGTACTCTCGCTGGTTTCTCACCTACGCCGGAAGTTGCTGCGCAGACTCGTGCCGTAGGTTGATAAACAGTCGCAAAACATAAAAGCAAAAACAAAAAAAAACTAAGCTTTTCTAGCAGTAGTGGTGTCCCTCCTTGCTGAGCAAGTGTTCGTGGCATAGTGGACAGTTCGTTTTCAGAGAACCCCACTCGACCACTCTCTTCGTTCTACTGTGGATATATACCTTTGTAGGCAACCTATATAACAGCCAGCCACAAGAGAAGCGTTTTCGCATCATCGAACCTCCGCCGTAGGACTAATCTACTGGTGGTCGATCACGTGTTAGACGACTTCTCATCACTGATTTTTTTTTCTTTTTATTGGATTCAGCTGTTTCCGTTGCTAAGCAAAGCACTCCCTCTTTTTCTCCTTATTCCTCTTTGGTGTACTTTGGTTTGCTCCCTTCCCCCATCACCTCCCTCCCCTCTCGTGCGTTTGATCTTCCACTTTTTGTCGTGCTTCTGGTATTTGTTCTAAGTTTTCTTTTTTCTATCTTTCATTCTGGCCAACAAGCGGCGGCGACTCTAGCTGTGGAGTACTTATCGCCACTTTTTTTTGCCACTTCTTTTTCTTTTTTCCTTTTTTTTTTTCTGTTCTGTTCGCAGTTTTGGTGCATCATCAGAATTGTCTGCTCCGCTTCCCCTATCTTCCTACACGTACTTCTCCGTTGCCACCCCTCTTGCCGCCCCACGACCCTTTTCCTCGTCCTTCCTCTACAACCGGCGCAGGTCTCCTCGACTGGCCATCTTGTCTACTGTTGCTGCCTGAGCACTGGTGCAACATCAAACTCCGACGTATCACTGACTTAGAAGAAAGGTGAGGGCAGCGAGTGTCCAATTCTTTCAGTTGTTGCCTCTTTTTTTTGTTTCCGTCTTTGGCCAGACTGTCAGATCACATTGCGTACAGTTTCAAGAAGTCGTGAAAGGTGTTCTCAAAGAGAAAAGCACGTGGCTACTGGAATATTCACAACAGCTAGCATTTTTTTTGGCACGACCAACCAGGTTCTTCTTATTGCCGTGCCGCACCACTTTTCTCTGAGACTGCTTTTGTTCCTCACACCCAATTGCTGTGAGGTGTATTTGTTGATCAGACGTTGGGCTCAGCTCTCTTTCTCTGTGTGATCTGTCGTTCCCCACTGGTTCCTAGGTTGTGCTAAGCGAGCAACTCCAGTGTCACAGCAACTTCACTCAAGACAGTACCATCACAGAGGTGGAACACACGAGGTTGTGTGGTCTCCGATTATTGAAGAATCTGCATTTCTGCCCTTCTCAAATTTGTGGCATCAAGGGGCAACACTTTCTCTCCGATTTGCACGTCAATTGCGGAAGGAGATCCGCATTTTGTCATTTGTTTTTGATCAGGGGCACCAATCCTGTGTGTCTATCTGTTTCTGGGCATTCATTCTACGTAGCTGCATCCAGTTTCTCATACGAGAATCTTGTGATCTGTGGACGCGACTCGTTGACAAGAGAGTTCAGTCATCTCGTAGTACTTCTGTTTGTGCCTTTTTCCGTTATTTTTTGTTTTGGAATACTCAGGGGTTTCTCTCTTCCCGTCTTTTTGCTGAATTTTGTGTGGACGTCTTGCATTGCGACAGTTTTTTGCGGATTTCATCTGGAACAGATTCTACGTCGGGATATACAGAAAACGTCCCTTCCACACAGGTGCCGCATACTGCAGTCGCGTGATCCCATCTACATAGGCACCCGTTCTTGCTTGCGTTCACTACCCCAATTTCCTTGCTCGGACCTCCATACACCTCGCTGAGGACAAAGGTGTGAGTCATCAGATTTTGGTGTGCTTGCTTGCTCAACACTTGCTAGCACATACCCATTATTCTCATACCAGAGGCTTGAAATCAGGGGGTACCCACATAGGCTCCACTGTGTGCTGTGAGAATACCCTTCCACCCACACTGATACTCAATATACTGTTTGCTCTAGCAGCGTCTTGCGGCACGCCATTGCGATCAACGTGAAGTGGGTCCTTTTCTTTTGGACAAGGGAAGCCTCGTTTTTCACTCCTTCGTCCGTCGAAAGAGAAGCCAGATACATTGCAGGCGATTGTGAAGCCATCAACGTCTGCATTCCTTCGGTGTGCTGATTCAGTCGAAGGATTGCGCTGCACAGGACCAGAGAGAAAACAAGTGGGCTTTATATAGTCAGTAGATTTGATCAAAGTGCACGCATTGGCTACACCCCCCCTTTTTTTTACACGACTCCTCTTTGTGTTGTTCAGTTTCATCCACTCTTTTCTGAGTTATTCCTTTTTTCTTCTTTACGTCTATTTCTCACTTTTATTGGGGAAGAGTGAACTTTGGGTTTGCTGCTTCTGTTCTTTTCGTTGTCCTTTGCCACTCTCTCCATTGCTTCAAAGAGGATTAGTTTGCCAGAAATCTCACGCGCAATCCTTTCCTTCCTCGCTCTAAACAGCAAGTACATTCATACGGTACCTTTGTATTTTCCTTGCTGGTTTGTGGGCCGCATTCTTCTTCTTCACGTCACGCCAGCCTTCTTTTTCGATTCGTCCAGTAATTTCCCATATTTGGTTTCCTTCTTTTCTTGTGTCGTGATTTCCTATTTGTGGGTGCTATTTGGGAGACTTCAAAATTGACGGTGACGTAGAATTCCAAAAAGTGTGATCGCTGAGCAAAGCCACTACACCAACATGGGCGGCATTCCTTCGAGGGAGTCACCATCCCTCTTCTCGTACTTCAGAGGAAGTTATGAAGTGGGTCTAATTCCACTCACAAAACAATTTTTTGGGAGAGAGGATGAAGAACCCCGACACGCAGTTGGAAGTTCAAGTGGTCAGAATCAGTACAAAGGAGTGAACCGTGGACAGTTGCGGCGCCAATTGCTGCTAATGCGTCAGGATCCTGCGGTACGATACTCTAATTCCAGGGATAGTCATAGCATCATTCAATCAATTATGGCCTTTTTGGAGAAAGAAGACAAGAAAACTACTTCGTTGGGCGATCTCCCGACAGAGAAGGATGTTCACACGAGCCCCTTGCGCAGTTCTTCTGCCGCAACATCCTCTGAAGCTCTCCCAGAAAAGGGGGAACGGGGAACTGCTACTGCCGCCGCCAACGAAATCTCTTTGGGAGAACTTGGGGAGGATCTTGAAGCGGCGCTTCATGACTTGGTGAAAGACCCGGCGGAAATTGCACGTGTGAGGGAAGCGATTTGGAAGCATTACTGGAGTGTGATGCCCGAGAATCACTTTACTGAAAGTGACTTGGATGCTTTTTTGAATCTCGTTGAAGCCACCTTATATGATACAGATCGAGACATGCTTCTTGATCCCTTATACCCCAAGCCTGATCATGCTCAGCTTGGTGAAAACTCATCATCGGCATCCCGACCATCTGCCTTTTTCCCAGTTCCTTGCGCACTGTGTCTCGCGTATCCGGAGGGGAAGGAGCGTGATGGCTGTTTTACATTGGATGGCCGAAACATCAACATTATTGGCTACTTCGGCCTCTTGACACAAGACATGGAACGCGCTCTAAAAGTTTCAAAGCGTGATTGCTCATCATCGAAGTCACAGATGAATGGGGGCGAACAGGTACAACAGAACGGTAGTGCAGATGTGCCCAAGCATGTGTTTTCACTGCCCAAGAGTAGGACCTCTTTGGACACATTGGACTCAATGCGAGCGGATGGCGCAGTGTACGAAACGTTGAACAAACCAGAAAACTACAAGAGCGCAGGCGAGCATGAACTGTTCCTCAATACAGCCATCCTTACATCAGCAGGCGATCGTACCCTTGAGCGCGTTCTCGTTCTTGCAGCTGTTATGCTTCGGCAACAGTTTCATGCAGCCTACCGCCGCTATCTGATTCAGAAAAAAGAACTGTCGGCGTGTGCGATTCCGTCTGGCGCGATTGAATCCACTTCTGGGCTCAATCCACCCGTTCATATCATCACCGCGCCGCAAGCCAACCCGGTGTATGCCACTTCATCAATCCCGGGAGTGTCTATCCCTACTTCAGCGCTATCCAACCCTCTGCTAGGATGCACCCTCCCGCCTTTGCCAAGTAACATGTTTACGCCACTTCCACTAGGTGGAAGTCCAGAAGCAATTGCGAATGCAGCCATTACCCATTCCTACTTTCTTCGTCCGGGAAAGCCTGATAGCTCCACCTCATCATCGCAACTGCAGTGGATTGAGGGAACTGGAAGCCAACATTATGTGTGTGAGCAAGGAGGTGTCTCTGGAGGGCTGATTTCAATATCTGCTGCGGAAGAAGACAGCATGTCACAGGCTTTAGCCAACCGTTTGGAGCAGCTTGCCGTTTCTATTGAGATTGCCAGCAACAACTATACATCCTTGAAGTCGCTGACTGAAAACTTCGCCTTCCTGCACTGCCAGGTAAGCCTAGATTCCGACGATGCTTGCATGGAACTGGTGGATCTTCCAGTAATCTCAAGCAATACTGCGGTAAGCTTTGAGAAGCAATCCAACAACAACAGCGTCAATAACATTAGTTCATACAGTGTTCAGAACGCTAGTATGAGCAGCAAAAATCATGCCATGGCTGGTGAGCCAGAAGGGATGAGCAGCCGCAGTATGAGCCATGATGTCCACCTGGACTCCGTCGGAAGCCCCGTGCAGAACAGAGAGGATGGTCCGTCGGAGAAACCGCAGGATCACTCTGCTTTTCAACTCTCTCCATCCTCTGCTATAATTCTACATATGCAGCCTTCCTACTTCCGTCAGTCCTGCATGTGGGCCAGCTGTCTGTTTCACTTTCCTGCTCGCCTCCTCGGCCATTGGGTGCAGTATAAGCTCAAGGATGAGTGCGACCATCTTCGTCATGTCCTTCAGAACAAAGATATGCTCATTGCTCAGTGGAGGCAATTCCACAGAGAACACGCGCTCAGTTACTTGGGTGAGCACACCGTGCGACTTCTGCAGCACGTCCGCGCACTCCAAGATGAGACAGAGAGGGCACGGACACTCCCAATCACCAATTGGGACCCAGATAACTTGTTCATCAATCTTGATGGAAGAAAGTATGCACTGCACAACAGCCAATTTGGAACCATGCTTATTGGAGTTCGCACCCCTCATGCAACTGGCGCCAACACGTCCAGCTCCAACAACATTGGATCATTCTCCGGAAAACGAAATGGAAACAGCTCGTCTGCACTGGATTTTATGCACGAACATGCAAATGACCTGAATGCGCAGCGCAATCGCAATGCCCCTATGCACTTTCCGGCAGGTGTTGCCTACAACAACGGCGCGACCTTTCTTGCTGCTGCTCCACAGACAATGCATATGTCGCCACCGCAGTTCCACAATGTGACGACCATGGCGGGTCCTACGGGTCCTGCAGCGGTCCCCACCGCTTTGCCGGGCTCTGTGGCAATGATGATGGGCCGCACTCCTCCGCAGGCGCACGGCGTTGTACCACAGCCCATGTATCCTGCATTTCAGGCCTCTCCGGGGGCAATTCCGTTCACCGTGGCCAGCGGCAACACTGCGGCGATGCCAATGGGAGCACAAAACGCATATATCATTAGCCCAGGCTCCGGTAAAATTACTCCAGGCATTGCTACCGGACCGCCGTCCAGCACTGCGTCACCTGCACAAAACATCGTATATATGGATCAATCCCATACCATGATGATGAACGGCATGCGAATGATGCTGCCGACTTGTTCTTCGCAGGCACTCAACCCCGTCTCCCAGCCGCCCGTATCGTCTTCCCCACAGGCGTCTCCAGGGAATCTGGTTCTGGCTGGCCCTCTACCCACCACAGCGAATCCCAATACTTACCACGACCCAAGGAATTTCGCACGTACTGCCCTTCCCCAAATGTCGTCATCCCCAACGGGTGCCCCCTTCTTCCCACTTCAAACAGCTGGTGTGCCAGCCCCAACAGCGTACTACCTCGGCTCCATGGGAGAAACTCCCGGAAACAAAGCCTCAATGCCCAGTGTGGTCTCTGGCAACGATCTCACTCCAGGCATGTCGTCCTTTGAACTGCCTTCTGTCTTGCCTACCCGCCCAGTGGCTGACTACACTGGAGGCCACAGTAACAACCCCAGTAACAACAGCAGTCGCCACACTCTTCCGTCCACTACTGTTCTCCATCCCTCGTTTCAATCCCCTTCTGTACCCCTAATGGCATCCAGTCCAGGTCAGTTTGTGAGTAATACTCAAAACATCACGAATACTGTAAAACCTGGTGGAAGTGCACCTCCACAATTCACTTACACCCTGTGCAATGGGGTGCCTGTCATGTGTGTGCCACAGATGGATGCACAGGCTGTGCCAACGCGTGTGGACACAACCAGTGGCACAGTTCCGGCGAACCCACTTCAACCGCCTCAGTCACAGTCTTCGACATCGCAACATCCGATGTATACGCTCTCCATGTCCCCCCCTGGCGGCTTTCAGCAACCACAGTCAGCTCCATCCTTCATGTACCAGCCAACCTATTTTTGATGTAGTTGTTTAAGTGCGCGTCAACACTTTCGCTGAGGAAAGTCACAAAACAGCATTTGATGGATGCAAATTGCGCACCTCAATTTTATATGTTGATACTTTTTCTGGGTTTTCATGTACTGCCGTTAACCGGCTGGCGATTGATGGCAACCTCTCGCATGGGGATGACACTTAACGGATATCAGTGACTTCGCCATTCCCACGCCTTCTGATGCTTCTTTTTCATTCCAATAAGGGCATTGACCTGCACGTGAAGCTCTCGTGTGTTTGAGGGCGATCTCCTCACAACATTCCCCTCTATTCAACGACTCCTCTGAGATGGAGCGACACTTTTGCTGAAACTGTTTTATTTTTGTTGTTGCTTGTGCCTGGCGTATTGCCATGTTTTCCGTTTTTCTATATGCTTCTGTTGGTTATGAAGGTTCTTTCTCTTTCTCTCTTCAATTTCTGTGATCGCCGATTGGTGAGGTATTGAGTCATGGGTGTGGTACAACATGCAGGAGGCCCTCCATTTTCGCCTCCCTCACAGTATTGTGTTGTACGTCCTTACGGTTGCTCTCCCTGATTACTGAGGATGGTACACCCTGTCTTCTTTCAACGCCTCTCCAGTTTCTTTTTTTGGGAGTTGAGAAGTGACCTCAGGGTATCTCCCCTGAAAGGGACACTTGGTGTATTGGTTTTTTCCTGTGAAGGTTTCAATGCTCCAGAGTACTTCGCAACTATTTCATTTGCCGTTTTTTCTCTCCATGCCAACACAACTCTCTAATGCATGGTTTCTTCTTTTTGTTGTTTTCTTTTATAATCCTGCGCGTACTGTTTTCTTTGGAAGTGGAGCTCTTTTACTTTTGTTGCCTGGTGATTCCCCGAACATGGCTCTTTACAGTAATTTCCATGACAAGGCGATTTTATTTCATTGAGTGTCTTGACACTCAATGGTCATGCGATGCTCACCAAGAGCCGTTGGAACGTCAAGGGAAGTGCACCTTCTCCCAAGAATACAGTTCCATCAATTCTACCTTTCTTCCCCTCCCAGCAGTTTTCTGCTGTAGCCCGCTCTTCACAGCGCCATTTTCTTGGCGGAAGAGATTGGCTCGTGCCATCAAATATCAACGTGCTCACCGATGCGGCAGCACGTGGTGGAGTTGTGATTGACATGAAGTGAAATTCATTAGCTCCAGGATGTGAATACGATGACTATCATCTTTTCATTTGTACATGCTGCCGACTTTGGTGTTTTTGCCTTCCACCACCCTGAGTGACCCCCCCTACCCTTCTTACTGAGCTGCTCCCTTGATGCAGTGAAGTGCGAAATTGCTGAGCTTCGCTACCCTCGCAATCAAGCACACAGGCACGACTGCCTTTTGCGTCGAAAACGTTTTCTGTGTTTCTCGCCCCGCTCGTGGTACAGAATTGTTTCTACATCCTGCACAATTGGCAGGCCAAACAGAAAACTTTGGGTGCTCTTCAGATGCTGTACCGTTCAGATGCAGTGGACTCAACGACCCGATCTGTTTTCCTCTCTCCCCTTCCTATGAGGGGGGATGCTGAGCCCCTGTGGGCTCACCATGGGGGAATATATTGTGTTGTTTTTTACTCTCGTCGCTGACGCTGACACCGTCGTTCTGACGTTACTGGTGCCGTTGCTTGATTCCTGTTTTGCTGAACTCCGCTGTGGAGCGCACAATTGGTCGCGTGTATACACAGAATGACATACTTTTTTTTTACCAGGAACCTCTCTGACGGTGGGAAACACCGCTAACAACTGCCTACAATAGGAAGGGGAGTTTTGAGGCGGAGCTTTCAGCCTCTGTGAAATCTACCTAACTGGAGTGCACCACACACCTGACCGACACAACCGGTTGGGACAGGAGAGATCCGCTTCTCGTCAATAACGAAACTCAACCAGATATAAACCAAGCTGCTACTCTGCTGCGCGCAGAAGGAGCCTCATTTTTTTCTCGTGCTCACTCAGGGATCTCTCTTCATGCCTTTTCAGTAGTTAGACCACATGTGGTCACCGTAATACCTTGAAATGTAGCCTCTCACTGCGAGGGGAAAATTTGTGGAAGTGCCTCCCTCTCACCACCTGCAGGCGCTTGCTGCCTGCGCCGTGAACGTGTGTAGCTGACCCCTCTTCAGAGTCTTCAACTCCCTGTTTTCACTTCTTCTTCTTCGTTTCTTCTCACAGTAAGGGAAAGAAATTACGCGCAACGTGTACTACGCGTTAGCACAACGCATTGCACATCGCCTTCTACTAGTAGTAGTACCATTCGCTATACTCGTGCTTTTTCGGTCCCAGAGGAACTTGGACACATAGAACAGCTTTGCAGCGAACTAAGCATCCTGCTGCTGGACCGGATAGATCTCTCATTGAGAGATCATCATTGCATCCTGCGCTTTATCTCCACTCTCCGTCAACGTGACCGAAACGTAAATCACGTCATTCATTATAGCGCTGGCTCCTCCTCATGGACGGCCCCCGTCCTGCTGCGGCAGCAGAAGGGCCGGTTCGGCGCCAAAAGGCCAGTCGAAGCAGCAGCAGTGGAAGCTCAAGCAGCTCTGAAAAAGACATTTTCTCCACTGCTGTAGTCATCTCTCGGCAAGGAGATGTAGTACCAGCACCCCAACGAGAGCAGAACTCTCGACATCATACTCCTCACCGCCAACGTGTAGCGGTACAGAGCAGTACCGGAACCACATCGGTGATCGCCACAGTCAGTAGTAGTCGTCACGCCAAACGGGAGCACGGCAGAAAAACATTCGCTTCTTCTCAACTAGGTGGTGGAAGCACGATTGTCCGCGGCCCCCCGCTGGACCCCGTCACAGCTCACAGCTCTCCAACAAAACCCAGCGCGCCGTCCTCTCCGTCGTGGAGCAACTTGAATGAAAAATCTCCAGCAGGGGGCTCGGCGGGGGACTTGGTTGGCTTCTCCATGGTGGATGCAGCCTCTTCCATGACAACGTCGCGCGCAACAGACGATCCAGAAAGTGGTCTTCCCTCTGTGGCTCATCATCACCACACCAAAGGGAGCGGCCATCATCACTCCCACCGTCATCGTGGTCGCCACGTACCACATCATTCACCCGATGAACCTCCTTCACATCACTCCCACGCGGACGGCGACCAACACCCCCTAGCAGATTGGTCAGCGCAAACACATGAGGATGGTGAAGCGAGTAGCAAAGACACTGCTGTGGCCAACACACATCCACGCACTGACTCCTCCGGAGGCACAATCTTCGCCGCAACCCCTAAGGATCCAGCTCCCATCTTTCTCCGGAAGGAAGACCGGAAGGCTTGCATCCTGGATGACTCCAGCAGCATGACCGATGAGGCCTACGTGGAGCACCACAAGCTACATCATGTTATTGCTAATCTCAGTGCAGCCTTACTGAAGCAGCGACCAGAGGACCACGTGGCCTTCTCGTTGGAGTGGCTGAAGCGCCACGCACGCGCCACGAGTGCTCAAAAGTCACGACATCAAAGCACTCGCTCACGACGCAGAGCTGCTGATGACCCAGACAGTGGAAAGAAATTGGAGGACGTCAACGCGACGAGCATTCGTCGAATGCGGCGTAGGCGGGTCAATGGTGGAGATGCCCGAGGATCATCGAGCCGCGTCGTCTCGGCAAAAAGCTCACAACTTCCAAGCCGTCGCCACTCCTTCCACGTCACGGAGAGTGCTACAGGACCGAGCTGCTACTCCATTCAGGAGGGTAGCCAGTGTGCGCCAGACCGTTCCTTTATGTTCTCGCTTTCCGCTCAACCACTGGAGAACTCATCCGCCCCACCCACTGGAAGCAGTGGCATTGGCAGCCCCAACACCAAGAGCGTGCCAGCTGACATGCCTCCCCAACTGCTTAGTTCCCCTGCTTCTTCGGTCGCCACCTCTCTTGCACGACAGACCACCCCGACAACGTCGATGGGTGGCGGAGACTTGGGTGCAACCATGACCATCAGCGCTGACCTCTCTTCATTGAGCTCAGGTGCAGCGTGCACCAACTCACTCCCCCCGACTGAGTCTCCAGTGGGTTCGCGCGGCAAAGAGAGCCTCATTCTGCCTACCCCAGCAATCGAGGTATCCACAGGGGAGTTGCAGGTGAGCTTATCCTCATCCAAGACGAGCACCATCGGCATCTTGCGAACAAGCGCCCCCGTTGCCGGGTCAGATTCTGTGTCAGGGAAACCATCCCCAGTGAAGCCTGTGACGACGGAGGGTGAGAGTGGGGAAGGTGACGAGGGGGAGGGGGAGGACGATGAATGGGCAGGCATGGCACAATTTCAGCCTGTCATCAGCATTGACGAAATGACGAAGGAGGTGGTTGATCACCGCAGCTTTGTGTCTCCAAACACCTCCACCGGAGCCTCACGTCGCCCCGCTGGCGGCGGATTTGCCTTCCCTACACAGGGCCCTCTTCTCTCCAACTTGGTACCACCCACAGCCCCAGCCTCCACCTCATCGCTGCGGCCACTCGCCAACGTTCGTGGCGCCACAACCAATGCAAGCAGCTCACAGATTGCAGCGGTGATTGTTCCGAGCACAAATACTACAGCGGGTCTTGCCACGCCCAACACCTCCAGCCCCTCCTTCCAGTCACCTGCAGTCGCTCCGCGCAACACAACCTTCCCAACCGGCGTTAAGCCTGCGGCAAACAACCGTGTCAGTCTCAATACAATGGCCAGCACAGCCGCAGCAGCCGCGGAGAAGAGTATCAACACCTCCATTGGTGCTGTGCGCACCTCCTCCGCGAGTACCATCTCGAAGGGCAACAACCAATCGTTCTTGGCGTCTCTGGCCAATCCCATGTCCCCGACTTACTCCGCAGGCGTCAACGTCAGCGCCGATCTCGCGGGGCTGTCGGAGTCACTCCGTGCAATGACGGATGTACGTGGAGGCTTGAAGGTTGATGGAAAGTCCGTCTTGGGTAGATCCGGAGAGGAAAATTCCGGAAGCCCCACGGGGGTACCGCCGTCACTACGGCCAGATGTAAGCAAAAGTGAGGCTTCGTCGTCGCACGCACCGGCAAGCCCGCCTCCAGTGGTGACCGTCACGCGATCCACGACACTCGATGATCGCAGCATCCATCTCTCCACAAAAGATGGGGTTGGAGCGACCCTGGAGGGTGGCTATCGCTGCCCTTGTGCGGCAGCTCCCACAGCAACGCCGACGCCTGTGAAGCGAACCATTGTCTGTGACTCTACATCCTCCTGCTTGTCTGCTCAGGTTCACGCCGATGTGGTGAATCGCCTATACCAAATGATCAGCGAGCTTCCCCCGAGTAAGCACGCCGCCACAACCGTCTTTTTAGAGGGTCTTCTTGCTACTCGATCTGCATCTGCCCCTGAGTCATCCCTGTCAAGCAGCAACTCGACGAGCGGCGTCGCGGGGGTTCGACGTGAAGCGCTCCACGCCTCCACCCACAATGCCGCCGCTCTGCTCCGAGCTGCTGGAGATGCTACGGGTGATGTGGATCCAGACATTAGTGGGGACGAGGATGCGGATCTCCAAATGTGGCAGCCCATGGTTGCATCCCCCGTCCACGGCAACAAGACTGGTCATGGAGCAATTGGCTACGATGGAGGAGCACCCCTTGTGGGCATCGTCAGTGCTGGTGCCAAGGGTGGAGGTGATGCAAGTCACAGCCCATCTGTGGAAGCCATCGTGAAGGATGCCCTGAGTCAGAGCGTCTTGAAGACGCTACCATCGACGCACCGTCCCGACGCTGGAGGTCATGCGAACTTGGTGAACTCGCCCACCACGAGTACCTCCATGCGTCTCATGCCCACCACGAACCCGGTCACAGCACGGGAAGATTGCACCCCTCTTCATGCAGACCCTGTTGTTGTCACGAACGTGGATGCGCTGAGCGGCAACCGCGACCCCCTCTCGGCCGCCACGTCAGAAGACGCCTCACCTCAATCCGTGTCCAAGATGGAGACCGCCGTCTTCGAGGTGGCCTCTGATGGCTCAGCTGCTGCAGCCAAGCTGGCACGCTCTACACGTGACTCACCCGTTGTCGTTGGCAGCCCCTCTCCTGTGGAACAGAGCAGTGACAGCGAGCATGAGCTGGGGATGTTGAGCAGTGCGACGCAGGAGTTTGATGTAAAAGGTGAAAGTGACTTGATTCCATCTGGTCCACCACCGAAGTCTCCATCGCAGCACCAAGCAGCACGATCACAGAAGCACTCATCACGACGCCGTCGCAGACGCCACTCCCGCTCGCGCGAAGCCACGGAGCGCGTAACACACGCCAATGGATCAAGCCACAACAGCTTCCCCGTCACCTTATCCGCCCCTTCAGATGATGGCGAAGACTGGGATGAGTGGCAGCCCACCGACCGAAGTAACAGCGAGGTGCCACATGACGCAGGTCCCTTGGGTTCTAGCTATCCATCCCATGCACCTACCCTCCTCCCACTTCACTCAACCATGATCCTATCAACGACCAGCGCCAACTCATCCACAATGGATCTCCCCCAAATCACATGCACCACCGAGGCTCTTTCGGATACAGAAGGTGCACATGTCACAGGTGAGGATCCATCCGACTTCCCACTCTCTCTTCCCGTCAAACGACGCAGTTACTCACGCGGGAGCACTCCAGTATCTCCATGTGCGGATGGGGAGACCTCCTCCACACGCCACAAGCGACGCCGGCGTCACAATCCTAACAAGTCCGCCATGGACGATGACCTGCACTCGTCACCACATCGCCGGGTTTCCCACCGGATCTCACTTCCACGTGGCTTCAGCTCCCTATTCTACCGCAGTAAAGGACGTGGCGAACGACGTGGAAGTCTCCTGGATGCGGAATCTCCCCAGACGAGCTTCATTCAAGAGCGTGGTGACAGCACCATACCACTCAACGTACCCAACTCCAAGGATTCGATGGATGACGGTTCAATGGCAGAGAACTCTCCGTTCCAGATGCTCTCGGCTGAGCGCCGCCAACGACGCGATGGGGAGGCCTCCCCCACAAGTGATTCTATCCTGCATCAGTTTCAGAAGCGCGTGCTACACCCCAACACCGCACCTGTGGTTATTGCCATCTCCCAATTTTCCACCCAGGAACACCTCTTTGTGGATGAGGTGGTGGTACTCCGCCGGGCGTTGCGGACCATTCAGCCCTTTTCCTCCATGGATGATACGCTGCGGGAGATGGTCATGCGCTCCATGACTCGACGGGTCTGTCACTTGGGTGAACTGGTCTCACAGCAGGATGGGCCACCTTCTGTGGAAGTCGGAGTGGTTGTATCTGGAACGCTCTCCGTCCTGCGTGATGGTGTTGTGTCTGGAACCATAACCGATGGCCAATGTGTAGGCTCAACAGAGCTCTCGCAAAGCACTGAATGCCAGGAAACCATTCGTGTGGAACAAGGATCGGCTGTACTGTACATGATTAGCCACAACTACCTGGAGACGCTGCTTCTCTTGGAGAAGGATGTACGACGTTTCTTCTTCCTGCAGTACATCTGCAGGGATGGGCTCCTTCAACGTCTGCCATCTTCTACAAAGGTGCACCTCGCCGATTCTTTTCGCGTGGCGCAGGTGAGTGCTGGTGATTCCATCGTGGTCCAAGGAGCCACAGTGGATAGCTTCTTCTTTGTTCTCTCTGGGGAGGCTACGGTGACGGCACCACAACATTTTCTTGCTCAGGCTGAGTCCCCACCGATGGGCTCGGAGAAGAGCAGCACCTCGCACATGGGCGACCACCCTGTCTACTCACACTCATCCATTCTTCGCACCCCATCCACCTCCCACACACCGCCGTCCTTGGTGACGAGGGACTCCCTCCACCACCGCACGTGTGGTCAGACCATTGGTGAGGTGGAGATGTGCTTTGGCTACCCAAGTCTCCTGACCATCGTGGCCACAACCGACGTGGTGGTTGCGCGGCTGAGTCGTCTGTACTTTAACATGATGGTTGGGCCTCAAGGAGCAGAGGCATTGCGGATGGCGATTGCATGTAGCTCAATCTATAACCACCTTGACTGCATCGCCCCAAAGGAGCTGCGTTTGGAGCTCCTTCGCAAACGACGCGGTGCAGGTCAACGCCGTCATTCTGCCAATGCCACTACCCGACCAGGTATCGGTGTGCTGCCCAATACCATTCTTCGGCAAAGTGCTTCCGTATCTGGCTTAGGTGCGCTCTCGAGCTACGGCGCATCGGATCGAACGGCCTCCAGCACCAGGCTGAATGGTGGACGGGGAGGCCCGAGCTCCTCGCGCTGCCGCACACTTTCACCTGGCGTGACACTTCCACCATCCAAGGCAACGGAGGAGATGAATGCAGCAGCCTCGGTGACGGATCTGGACCGTCTCAGCACCGCACCGCACCCGCATTCCGTACATCGCCGATCCACCCTTCACCGCACGATCCGTGCATCGGACATGCCTGGAGCGAGCCATGGTGCATTGGCGGCCACAAAGAACGGGGGCGCCAACATTGGTTGGAAACACGTCAGCACAGAAGGAGAAATTGTCTTCTCGGGTAGTCGCAACCTGTACCGGTTCCCCGCGCATGCCCTTCGTACCAACAACAGCATCATGATTGCAGTGGTGGTGGATGGCACCATCATTCGTTGGAACTCTATTGCACAACGGGTGACTGGCTATGCCCCCTTCGAAGTGATTGGCCAGAGCATATTTGATCTACTATCCAACGAGGACCACAAAACGAGGATGCGGGAAGTGCTGGCGACGGCGAAGCGGTACGCGGGCAATTGGGATGACTACATTGTGGAAAAGCTCGAGAGGCAACACATCTTCAGCTTCCGCCAGAATATGGATCTCTATCAGGTGGGTCTGGCGCTGAGCATCATTCCTTCCAACTCCGCAGCGTCGGCAGAGGTGGTGCTTCTCTTTGGGCGTGCAGCAAAGTACCGCGCCGCAAGCAACTACGCCGCCGATGTAGCCCGATGGCTAGATGACTCTCTGAAGCCGCAGCTACGCCACTTCCAGCGTAGTGTGGCACAACTGGAGCTCAATGATTGGCTTGTTACTCCAGATGATGCGATGCGTCTACGTGGACACCTCGACGCCTGTCTTGCCATGGTCAACCAGTTTTCCCAGTTTTCTCTCCTCAATATGGAAACCGTCAATGAATCGTGGCGTCCATTGCGTCTTCCGGTGCTGATGCAGAAATTCACCGTGGAAGCCTGCAGCCTGGCTCAGAACGCCAACTGCACCTTCTACTGCAATGCGGAGGAGGTGACGCCCAGGAAGGAGATCTTCATGGATGTGGCTCGTGTGCTTTCTGTGCTCCGAATGCTGGTGACGGATGCCATCGACTCCTCCACCCGAGACGGAGGACGCTCCGTGGCGATTGAGCTCCACGTCACCTCACTTCGTCCGGGTGACACGGACAGCCGGGCTTCACGGGGTTTGACTGCATCCACTCCGGCCCCATCTTCACCTGAGCCAGGCTCCACTGAGGCCTTTGACTTACCTGGGGCTGTGCGGAAACCTACTGGCTTTGCAGCGGCAGCTGACGCACCCGCCTCACCCCCCTTGGGGCCGCAGCCAATTGTCAATCCCACCACACACGCAGAGAACGTGGCAACCGTCACGCAGTTGGAGAAGGAGGTCAATGGCACACTGCGTCAAATCACTGACCTTTCACTGCGTCGTATCCGCTTCGAGATGCGTGACAACGGGCCGTCCATCCGTGACTTTGCCAACGGCACCGGTCCTTCCTCTCCCGACATCCTAGTGGATGGCTTCACGGACACAGTGGTAGCCTCGCTGCCGCCTCCTGCTCCGCTCACCTCCCCCGTTGGGTCGGACTCGTCAGCGATCATGATGCCAGTAGGCGTGGCGTCATCGAAGCCCACCCAGCCGCCTGCACGCTCACAGCGTGGAATGAATCTGGCGCATGTGGAGCAATTGGTTTCTTCCATGGGCGGAACCTTTTATGGCTTTACACGCCCCGAGGTGGATGGCAATATCATCCGAATGGAGCTACCTCTGCTCCTTGTACCTGGTGGATCATCGGCACCTATCGAGGAATCGCCAGAAGAAGATGAGGAGGAGCTCAATCAGACCGCCGGCGGGCCGAATAAGGGCCGCACCTTCACCGTCATCCTCGCCGATAGCAACCGAATGCAGCAGAATCAGCTCTGTCAGGTTTTGTGGGCCCGTCAGCACGCCGTGGTGCCGGTGAAATCCTACAAGGAACTAAGACGTAAGATGGAAGCCAACACGGCAGATATCTTGATTGTGGACCCTCTGCAGCTCATCATCACTGCCGAGGACCATGCGGAGCTACAGGGAGTGGATCCCTTTGATGATATCCGTGACCGTTCTAGTCGTATGGTTCTCGTTGTTCTTGCAGGCACCGACTTGACGGACTGGCGTATTCAGAAACTGTTGGACCGTAACGCGGTGATTGAACTGCCGAAGCAGCAGGGCTCCGGCGCATTGGTGCACATTGCCATGCAGGAAGCCGAGCGCATGGTGACAGAGATGCGTGAAGAGGAAGAGCGTATCGATTTACTTCGCCGCGCCTTCTCCAACTCCGCCGCGGAGGGCCGCCACAAGATTGGCCGCCTTCTCGGTCGCGGTGCATTTGGAGAGGTGTACGAAGTCGAGGACACTCTCACTGGAGGTCGTCTAGCCATGAAGCGCATGAAGCTGAAGGATGGGGTCCTGGCAGACACCATGGTTCAAGAAATCCTTGCCATGACCTCCTTGCAGCATGAAAACATCATTCACTACTTCTACTGTGAGAAAGAAAGCGACTCACAGCTTCGACTATACATGGAGCTAGCTTCGGGTGGCACCTTGCGCGATACCATTCGCCAACGTGGAGGAGTCGGTCTCCCCTTTGACGACATTGTCCATCACTTGACAGACATTTGCCGTGGTCTTGCCTACGTGCACTCACAGCATTACGTACATGCGGATCTGAAGAGCGCAAACCTACTTCTTGGAACACGTGGACGAACGAAAATTGGTGATTTTGGTACCGCCAAGCGACTCCGTCCGCGGGAACAGCTCTACGCAATGGCTGGCACACCGCAGTACATGGCGCCGGAAGTCCTCAATGCGGATGCCGACCTGATGTTGGGCTACGACTACAAGGCAGATATCTGGTCACTCGGATGCATCGTCATGGAGATGGCCACAGGCAACCCACCATTTGCCCATTTAGACCGTACTCACGGTATGGGGATGATCAAGTACCTCAGTGAGCTCACCGACGCACCGGATCTCTCCTGTCTCAAGACAGGCAATCAGCTGATTTATAAGTTTGTGAAGGCCTGCCTGCAGGTGGACCCTCATCAACGTCCGAGCGCGCAGGATTTGCTTCACTTGGATATTCTTCAAGGAGCTGTCTGTAGCAACCGTGCGGAGTGCAATGTCAAGCGAGCGGCAATGTTGTACACGCTCAATAAGTACGCTGCGATGCGTGAAGAAGGTGAACCCAGTGCCGCCAATAGCAACGATGATGACCATTTCCATGGCACGGACTCCTATGCGAGTGAATCTGGATCAGCATCAACCTATGAAAGTGGCTCGGAAAACGGTTCAAGCTATACCTACGACGATGAAGAAGTCTCTGAAAGCAGTGCTGATGAGAAAGAGGAAGACGAAGTCCATCAGCAACTGAGAACAAGAGACAGCGACTTCTTCTCATCTTCTACATCCTCTGTACCATAGGTGAGAGCAAACAAGACAGAACGATAAGAGGACAGAAACTCCAAGCTTCTTTGCGTCGTGGTTTGTTCTAAGAATGACCAGTTGCGTGACTTCTTGCGTTGCCCCATGCTGAATGCCTTACTGCGGTAGGCCGTTGATAGTGGGCTTCGATTATCTCGTTGAGCTATACGTTTTGTTTCTCAGGCAGACGCGCATTGTCGCGGTCTCTCTTCACTCGTCATCTCTTCCTTCGTCCTCCCCCACATCTTCCGTACGGACCACTAAACCAGGCTGCTCAAGCGTGGAGTGGTGCGAAACATGCTTCCCCCCAATTTGGGCTTCTCTCAGTGTGGCTTTGTTTTTTTCTTTGAGGGGGGGAGCTTGTGCCACTGAGATATTATACTGGAGTGCTATTTGGTGTGCCCTCCATCCGACTATGCAGATTGCCCTCCATTCGTGGAGCGATGGATCGCTTCTTGATCCTTTCACCCCCGCTTGAAAACCAAATTGTCCAGATTACGGAAGATACAGAAAATACAGAAGAAGTTCAGATTGTTGCCCAACCGCTTTTTTCTCTCTTGTGAGATGGTCTACGCAGAGATCGTAATACAACAATTTCGTTCTGAGGAACTGCTTATGCCGCAGGTAGTTGAGTTGTGGTGGTCGTTCACCGCGGCAATTCTACTCTCTCCACGCAACATCACCCTTTTTTTTCCTTGTCTTTGCCAGTATCTAAGACCCTTTCGAAGTGGTTTTTTTTTAGCTTCACAGAATTATTGTTATCCAACATGCCGAACGAGCGAGAGCTCGTCACTCTTGCCTTTGGCAACTATTCTACCTTGGTGGCTGCACAGTGGGCCAACGGCACCTCTATCTACGATGTGCATCATCCGACCTTGTACCAGGGACGTGGTCCGTCATCGGTATGGGGTGTCAGTGGACCATCGTCCGCAGAGATTCGAGTACCTCGCTTGGTGATGCTCGATGCACCGCATTCCAGCTGCCTGAAGGACCTCGCCCGGTCAGTGGTAAACAGTGCCCATTCTGAAGATGAAGAGGACCACGATGAAGAAGCGAATGTTCCCCTGTGGGCGAAGAGCAACGACGTAGTTGAATCAGAGGAAGAAGCAGCCTACTCGAAGTTTGCCGCACGTCAGATGCGTCATTGGCGCCAGGCACGAGAACGGCTCAATAGTGATGAAGATGACGAAGAAGACGAAGAGGATGCCTATGTTACGCGGAGCTGCGATCCAGATGGGACAACCTCAACTGACCGCCATGCCGACCCAGCTGGAGGGATGGATCAGCCGCAGTCCACTGACATGGCTGCCCACCCCAA
Source organism: Jaenimonas drosophilae (assembly GCA_030849065.1). Taxonomy (NCBI): domain Eukaryota; phylum Euglenozoa; class Kinetoplastea; order Trypanosomatida; family Trypanosomatidae; genus Jaenimonas; species Jaenimonas drosophilae. The sequence continues at coordinate 21,772 of JASAON010001527.1, forward strand.
ACATCGGCGTCTCTTCCGTCAACGTGACTACACCGTTCCATGGTGGAAGTACATCCGTACCGGGATTCGCTCAGACTCGTACGTTCCACTGCATCCGCTTCATCAGGTTGGAACCGCAGGAGAGGTTCCAGCTCTCCACAGCTTTGGATATGGCCTGGCCAACCTAAAGAGCTCTGCCAACAACGATATGCAGAGTATGAGTGATGCGATTCGTTGTCAGCTGGAGGATGCGGACTACCTTCAAGGACTCCAATGTTTTTTGGATGGTGACTCCTTGTTTGGCGGAGCAGCCCACAATGTACTGCAGGAGGTGTGGGAGGATGCGGGGAGTAAGCTGCCAGTGGCTGCTTTCACCACCTTTGTTCCCCTTCCTGCAGTGATGCAAGCCGGTGCCACACCAGTTGCTGAAGGTATTGCATTTGCCGACCGTCGGACGGACGAGCTGCTTCTAAATCGCCTGCTCGCCACCACACACCTCTCTCAGCATCATTCTGCCATTTATTTGCCCCTGGAGCAAGCTCATTGGCCGCAGTTCTTCGCCCGCGGGAAAGAGCCTCCCCCATCGTGGCTCGAAGATGACACCGCCACCGCCCAATACGTCGCTACTGTGGCCGACTCTGCTCTGTTTGGTTTGCGCGATGGAGCGGGGAGCGTAGGACAGACATCTCCTGCCTATGACCTCCGTGAGTGGGGTCGCACAATTCGGCCCATGCCATCCATGCGTGTGGCTGCCACCTTGGGTGCTCTACCACTTCGTCTTAACGATGCCCGACGTGCATCACGTGGCGACGATTTGTGGAACTTCTTGGAGGACACCCCACTCCTTCCAGGGGTGGCGCGTGACCCAAAGGATGAAGTGGACGAAGAACGGCTGCACGACGGTTTTATTCCACTGACCCATACCATGGACAACCCCATCTACTCCGAGGCAGGACGTGTTGTGGGCCATGCGGTCACCCTTCGAGGTGCCGGTGTGCTTCCTTCCAATATCTACCCCAGCCGAGAAGCCATGCTGCGCTATGCATTGCCTTTGCGCACCGCCACCTATTTGCCCCTCCTCACGTCCACCAACTATCCCCTATCATCTACCTTTCCGTCTCAACTCCTCTTCCGAACGGAGGCAGAGTTGGAGTCTGTGCATGCATCTCTTCCCTCAGGCACACAGAGCGTTGCTCAAGCCCTTGGTCAAGCCGATGTGGGAACACACGTCTTGTCGACCTACAACTCCGGCTCCATGCTCGAGCGCATCTGCGCAGGAGCCAAGCCCGTGCTGCGTCACCGCCAACACCTCTACAACGACACTTACGGCATGGAACGTGACTCGTGGAGTGAGACCATGGAAGATGGGCTTCAAATTGCAGATGACTACCGCCACGCAGATTACCTCTCTGATGGGGATGACGATGATAACAACGATTGGTAAAAGGTTTCACAGAAGGTGACGGACCGACCTGCAACGACTAAGTTGTGTTAATTTCTTCGTACATGTCATCTTCCTAAGTCTCGATGCAGCAGGGAACACCTACTTCCCGCATGCATGCATTCTGAATGTCCATGACGTACAACAAAGCTGCTTCACTTGCTTATCTTCTTATTGCTGTAGGCAACTGGTGGAAGGAAGGTGGCATTGGAGTTGCGCCGCTTTGCACGACATCCACTTCCTACACTCACACCTTTTTTCAGGATAGATCATTGAACATGGCATCTACCGATGTCGTGGATCCAGAGCTGAACCAGGCGGTTCAAGATCGCAATGCCGCACTCGGCTCAGGCAACTTCCTTCGTGAAGTCCTGGCGCCATTTCTCCAACTCCCCGAGGTGGTTTTTCATGCCGCCGCACCAGAAGGGGAGCAAACCGTACGGGCTGCTGTTGGGAAGCCATGGAAAGCAGCTCAAGTGTCCTCCAACGATGTCCCCCTGCTCCCCTACACCCCGTTCATGCAGTCGGATGTGGTAACGCTTGTTCTGAGCCCCTTTCCCAACCGTCGCGCGACGTTGAAGCTGGAGCCCTATGACCGACCATGGGATGGAGATAAATTCAGCAAGGATGCTACGGCCTACGTTCGTCCTTCTCCGCTTCCCTCTTCTCCTCTCATTCCTCGACTATGTCCCTTTCACGTGAGCCGGGAGAAGCAGGTGCAACGAGAGGCTGACGGAGCGTATGGAAAGCTCACCTACATTCTTCGTGAAGATGTAAAGGCCTTTACGAACCTCACCTGCACTTTGGCCCGTGCTGGTTTCTCTTCCATGGATGGAAAGAAGGCGTTGATGGAGACAGGTTGGTCTCTTAAGTGGATCAAACGTTTGCTGCCCAGTGACTGCAGTAAACTTCGCTTCAACGCCTTCCAAAAGATCAACCGATTTCCTGGATCGTGGCGCGTAGACAAGAAGGATTCACTACAGCGTCAGATGCAACTTGCCGAACGACGTTGGAAATATGGCCAACAAAACGGGCAGGTGAAGCAAGACTTCGGTGCGCATCTCTATCCTGAAGGATGGGTATTGCCGGAGGAGGCTGAAGCCTGTGAAGTTGCACTTCGCTCTGCATCTAATCAAGGTGTTCTATTCATTGCAAAGCCGACGGAGAGTTCGTGCGGGCGTGGCATCTTTCTTCTTCAAGGAGGACCTGATGCGCAGCTACCGGATCTATCGGTCCCTGTGGTGGGTACTCCTAGCGCCACTCCCCCAATGAAGTATGTCATCCAACGCTACATTGCCAATCCCTATCTCGTGCACGGGTATAAGTTTGACCTTCGATTGTACGTGGTCATCACAAGCTATGAACCCTTTCGCATGTATCTCTATCACGAAGGTCTTGTTCGGTTCGCCACCACACCCTACAGAGCTCTTTCTGCTGATGGGAAGGAAGGTGCCGTGGCCGATGCGCAGTTCCTTACAGCTCACCTCACGAACTTCACTCTCAACAAGAAAACAGAGGACTTCCACGCACCAACTCCTGAGAGTACGAATACTGGTGCAAAGTCGAGTGAGTTGAACCCCATGTGGGCTTCGAAGTGGTCATTGTCAGCCCTTCGCGAACACATGACGCGTGAAGGCGTATACAGCTGGAATGACACAATTGATGCTGTGCAGGACCTACTGGCCAAGGTGTTCCTATCGATTGCACCTGAAGTTCGTGCTGATACGCGCAAGGCAGAGGCTGCCATGAACCGTTTGAAGCAGCCAAATTCTCCAGTGGATGAAGACGCCTCAAAGAGTCAGTCGAGTACATCTCCCCCCTACACGCATCGTGGAATCAGCCCATTCTTTGAGGTGTACGGCGTCGATGTTCTTCTTCGCCAATCCACAACAGCAACAGGCCAACGTTGTCTGTCTCCCGTCATTATGGAGGTGAACAACGCTCCAGCACTCAGCACGCACTATGCGCCGCTCGATCAGTGCATCAAGGGTAACCTTCTTGCCGATGTGTTCAACCTTGTTGGTTTGACGTCAATGGCGTTCAAGGTGAGTGGTGGTGCTACACAAGCGCCACCCGGTGGATTCCGTCAGCTTTTTGTGGATGCTGGGTCCTCCGAGGCAGATATCCGCGAAGGCGCCTTTCTGGATCAGCTGTGCATAACAGATCCCACCCATGTCAAGGTGGAAGCATGTCTCACGGCAAGTGAGGAGCAGCGCCGCTCACCGTCTTTCCTGTGTGTGATACCCAGTCCAACTTCTGCGAGTGTGTACAGCCCATTGTTTTCCCGTATGCCCGAAGAAGAGACTGCCGACGGATTAGCGTCGATCACATGTGACGAGTCGTTGGATTCGGTCCTATCCTCCTGGGCCAAGTCTCGCAACACCACAACGTAGACTGGCCTCACCGCTGGATATGATGCGGATGCAAGTGTTGCGCACGTGGGCGTTTATCGGCCTCTAGTTACACCTCCCTTCTGCAACGTAAGAAGAAGTCTCATCGCGCAGCAATGTATATTCTTGAACAACGTCGTTGTGAGTCTTTTTCTGCTAAACTCATGCCCACGTGCTCTTCTTCTCCTACTTCATCATTATAGATTTCAGGTGCACACTTTACAAAGGCTCATTTCTCATCGGAGCTTCCTAGGTTGCGACCATGAGTGGTACTTCAGTTATGGAAGTGATATCTGTGCCCAGCGATGCACACACGGACAACAACTTCGTGTTCGTGTCGGAGCAGAACTTCCGCCAGCTCCAAGCCACGGCGAGTGGCACGTGGCAGAAAAGCCACCTCGGCTATCCTGATGTGGTTCTCGTTGAGATCAACAGGTTTCCGTTTTCTGCCATGTACGACCCGCTTGTTAAGGTAGATGCAGTCGCCATGAACAGCATTCAACGTGTTACCGCGTCCGTGACTACTGGTGGATGTGTACAGGTTAGCGTGCTTCCCAGTGCACCGCTTGGCATTGTTCAGGTTACTTTCTCCCTGCAGAATCTTCGCTCACGAAAGGGGGGAGAGGTCAATTGCAACGAACTGGCAAGCTTCTTTCAAAGTCATTTCCGCGGCCAGTGTTTTCGCTCACCTGAGCCTGGTGTCACGCCACATATGCTGGCAGTTGTTTTGGAGTCTGGTATGCGCCTGAGTGCGTCAGTGGCGTCCATGGTTACAACGTCTCCGCATGAAGTTGTACATGGCAGTTTGGATGCCTCCACGAGCATCTTCTTCGCTGCAAGCGAGGAGAGTGGCCTCGTTCTTACTGGGCTGTCAGATGCGCAAATGGATGCACAGCAGTCACAACTGCTCCACAACTTTAATCTGGAGGATATGGGCATTGGTGGCCTACGTAACGAGTTCAGCAACATCTTCCGTCGGGCGTTCGCCAGCCGTATCTTTCCTGCTTCATACATTAAGAAGATCGGCATCAAGCATGTGAAGGGCGTACTGCTGTACGGCCCGCCAGGAACCGGAAAGACATTGATTGCTCGAAAGATTGGTGAAATGCTTAATTGCCATCCGCCGAAGATCGTGAATGGACCTGAAGTGTTCAACAAGTTTGTGGGAGGAACAGAGGAAAATATTCGTAAGCTGTTTGTGGATGCCGAGGAGGAGCAGGCGAGCAAGGGAGATCGATCACGACTTCATCTTCTAATTTTTGATGAGTTTGACGCCATTTGCAAACAGCGTGGCGCAGTGCGCGACTCCACCGGTGTGGCAGACAATGTGGTGAATCAGCTCCTCTCCAAGATTGACGGTGTGAACTCCTTGAACAACGTACTGCTCATTGGCATGACGAACCGTTTGGATCTGATTGATGAAGCCATTCTCCGCCCTGGTCGTTTTGAGATCCACATTGAGATTGGTCTTCCCAATGAGGAAGGACGTGTTGAAATCTTCCGCATTCATACCAAGGGAATGCGTGATAATGGAATCATGGCCAAGGACGTACGTCTCGAGACACTTGCTGGCCTCACCAAGAACTACTCCGGTGCAGAAATTGAAGGTGTTGTGCGAGCTGCCACGGCGAATGCCTTTCACCGACACATTGACGTGGATAACCCCGGGAAAGTGGTGGATGAGGAGCACATTCAGGTAACCCGGCAAGACTTCACCGATGCCCTGATTGACGTGCCGCCAGCATTTGGCCAGGCGAAGGAGGAGTGTGCAAGTCTTCGTGGCGGCGGCATCCTACACTACGGGCCACTGTGGCAAGCGGTGGTGGATAAGTGCGAGCACATTACACGACAGTTCAATCGAGATGGTACCCGCATCAACTCACTTGGTGTCTTGATTGATGGCGAACCGGGCTCAGGAAAGTCTGCCGCCGCCGCATACCTTGCCGAGGTTGCGGGCTGCCTCTACGTGAAGGTCATTTCATCAGAGAGCATGGTGGGCTACGGTGAACTGCAGAAGGTGAATATCATTCGCAAGGCCTTTGACGACGCTTCGAAGTCCTCATCAAGTTGCATTATTCTCGATGACCTAGAGCGATTGATTGAGCTCTCGCTCCAAGGCTCTCGGTACAGCAATGCTCTTCTTCAAGCTCTTCTTGTTCTCATCAAGCGTGCCCCAGCGGATGGAAAGAAGCTACTCGTCATTGCCACAACTGGCCAGCGAACTTCTATGCAGAACCTGGAGCTAACCAACTGCTTCAACGTTGAACTGAGGATTCCATTGGTGCCTGCACAATCGTTGCCATTGGTTATCTCTGGATTGAAGATGAAGGTTCAGGGTTCGGGATCCGACATGGATCCTGTCCAACGCTGTGTGAACTTGCTTCCACCGGAAGGTCTTCCCATGAAGCAGCTGTTGTTGCTACTTGAGATGTCAGTAGATGGAGTTTCTGACGCGGCGATTGCATCGCCCGGTGCAATCAGCTGCAGCTCGTTCGAGCAGGCGCTGTACACCCTCTTAAAGTAGGATGCCATGGTGACTCAACCACATTTTTCAACGTCGTATGTTTGCAGTTGGCGGCGTAGCTTGTTCGATGGAATTGTGTTTTCGGTCACCGTTTCAGCTTTGGTTTTAATTTCCTGCTAATTCATCTATTCTGTATGTAACATTGTTTGTTCATCTCTGTTGTTCTTTGGTTTATAGGCATTTCCACATGCCAATCACGTGGTTAACCAAGAGGCATAACGACCGCAGTGTGTGCGCTGCCACACTTACATTTGATGTGGCGCCATTTCCTTTAGATTCGAGTGGGCCTGTCCTGAGCCAAGTGGTGTTGAGTGTGTACGCAAAGAACCAAAAGAAGCAGGAAGAAGCAGTGCGCATCCAACTGGAGCGGCAACACAATGAGGCCAAGCCGCATGCTCTTCGGCGTGTTTCAGGCTGGATATCACATTCCTGGGATAAAGTTCAAACGTTCAAGAAGCACAGAGAGGTTAAACTTCGGCAGGTTTCCTTTGAGCGCTGGTTTTCCAAGGAGCTCCAGAGTGATGAAGCCAATAGCTCTCCAGGGGCACGCCAGCTAACGATGAGTGCACACTGTGCTCTTCTTTCTTTTGGCATTCCTCACACTGGCTGCCTATTCTGCACGTCTCACGGCATCTTCTTCGCGTCTGATGGGTCGATGCGTGATGGTAAAGCATCCAGGATGAGCTCCTCCTCCACGGAGCAAATGACCAACCTTGAGAGCATCGCTGAAGACGAGGGCGCATTTCCCGAAGGTCGTGAGTGCATCAAGGAGCACATTCCCTTGGAATCGGTTGCTTCGCTGTTGCCATCCATATTACTTCCATGTACAACAGTGGATAGCTCTGCTGCCAAAGTGGCACAAGGTGCGGTGGCAAACTTTCATATACAAGGAGTGCCGTGCGCGGAGGTCCTTCCCAGCGCGCTACAAGTATTTTGCGGCCCCATTTCTCGGTTGCATGCTCAAAAGGATGCAATCACACCACCGCAAATATTCCAATTCGTTCACTTTTCTGAAGTTGTCATGGGCTATCCTGAGGATTCGATCTGCAGCAGCTCCGACACCATTTGGTCTCAAAGGTATGGAGAGACTCTCGCTAGCCTTCCATCGTCCTACGACACCCTAAAGTGCTGTGCGCATGTATTTCACTTGTGGAAGTTGGATGCGTCTTGTAACAGGCGCCCTCTCCAGAGCAAATTTGTTGTTTACGCTCCTCCCCACTAGTACCTGATTCGTATTGGCCTGATCTGTGCTAATACGTTCTATTATTATACTTGTGTTGCTATCGAACCCTCAAAAACGTCTGCGTAAAGAAAGCTGCTACTGGGTTTGTCTGGAAACATGATCGTGTTGCTAGGCGAATATTGTTGATGTTGATGGGTAGTTCCGTGGAATGCCGAGCATTCGTTTGATTTTTTGATGCTTGTGTCTCCTACGCATCCTCATTAGGACCATGGATATCATGGATAGCAACACCCCCTGGAGTCCACGGCTGGATTCTCCAAGCAACCTTCGCGTTCGTTGGATTACCGCGAAGCATAGTCGGCTCGTCTCTGCTGATACAATACGTGGGTTCCGTGAGTGGTGGAGCACAACGGGACAGCATCAACTTCATCATGATGATACCGTGTTTAGGCGCATCGATGCATTTATGAGTAACGAGGAACTTTGGGGAGCTTACCCACAAGACGCCTCAGTTGCTGATATCCGCGCCTGGGAAATACGCATGACGGAACGTATAAACACTGCTTGTGCATGGTTTGTTGGTGCGAAGCTACTTCTTGACGCTCTGGATCAGCGTGATCCTATTGTGGTGCCTCGAACTGAGTTTGGAGCTCCTGATGTTGCTCGCCTGCGTCCGGGTCTTTCCGTCAGCCTCTCACACGACTCAAGCAGCACTGCCTGTCTTACCACTCATGTTATGTTTACGGCCGATGACGCGACCCCCTTCACTGGAGTAGGATTGGACATCGTCCGGGTGGTTCATCTTAGCGTTGAGGACGCCAATTTGTATCGCTTGTCCTTCACTGAACGTGAATTTGCACTTGTGAGTGAAGCTGACTCACCCAGCGATAGAGGGAAGCGTGCTGCTTACTTATGGGGATTAAAGGAAGCCGTCTTGAAGGCCCTTGGTGTAGGTCTGGCATCCCCTGAATATTCACTGAAAGATGTGGATCTCGGCTACACTAGTGACGGGGGGAAAGACTGGGAAGTGTTTTCACCTCCGCGGTATCTTAATGGACCCCAGATTGTTGTACCTCTCAAGTCTAGCATCGCAGCCATCAATGCCATCCGCTGCCGTATTCACTGGGCAGCAATCTGCACAACTCCGTTAGGAGAATCGGAGCCCATGGTGCTCTGTGTGGCCGTATTGCAGCCTTCCTGCCTCGATATGCAGCTTCTTGTGGATATGAGCAACACTGTTATTACCATGGATGGCACCCTCTCCGCGTATCCATGACTCAAGATTGTCCTAGTGCTGCTTGTGATTGCACACACAGAGTATTCATGTTACAGTGAGTTGCCCATGATGACCTATTTCTGCTCCTGTTCCTGTTATTCTTTCTTGACGCAGCTGAGAAGCAACCTACTGCATTATAACTGCTCTATGACGAGTCCATGACACTCGTCTTTGAGGCGCGCCGTCTTCCCTTTGATTGCGTGAATGAAGAGTATGCATCTCAGCTAGAAGCTATTCTTGGATCAGGCCCAATTGGAGATATAGGCCTATCTTTATGGAGAAGGTGCATGCTTGTGCCTGTACTTCCGCTCGTAACGGAACTTCGGCAGCAGGCAGCTGATGCGCAAGTGCACTCTTCACCAGATCATAAAGAAGACGATCCATGCATTCCTAGCCCAGAGGACATCTCTATTGCACTAAGAATTCTGGATGAACTGGATGAGTTGGAGGTGGCACTGGATCACATCCGTAGCCTTCAATCTATTGATGCAGCATCGAGTCGCACAGCTGAAGAAGATCTCATGGACCAACTGCTACGTGAACGAGGTGCATTGCTTGACGAACCGCCGCAACCTCATTCAGAAACAGACATGGGTGAAGCGGACTTAGCCATGTGCTTTAGTTTCAACGGAGATTGCCTTGGCATAGGGCCTGCAGCATTATTTGGTGGGCACGGTATTCACAAGGAGTAAGGAAGCTAACTTCTCAAAGGAACACAACATGGATTTGGCTGCACATATGGTTGTTTTTTTCCACATCTGCGCACCATACAATGATACACTACCGTTATCCTTTCCGTCATATTCACAGGGGTACCCATTTACCTTAGCAATCCTCTTTCAGGATAGAGTGTACTTCTCTGTAGTGCGAAAGAGCCCCGATTCTTAGTTTTTGCTCAACGCCATCATGATGCCCAGGATTCCACTACTGCTAGTACTAGTTCTTCTTTTGGCTTTTCTCCTGACCTGCACAGTTGAATCAGCAGTCATTACTCACTATACAGTTGAAATGGTGACTACATCGAACAGCAGCGGTTCTTCCTGGGCAACCTACGACGAGACAGTGTGCAGCTCCGGCTCAACAATCAAGGTAAGTGGAAGCGGCTACGCCTTCAATGCGCTCAAGTTCAGCTCCGACTTCTACCAGCTGCCATTAACACCGTGGTTTGCATCCCAGTTTGGGTTCTTGAGTCCGATGGCTAGTGGGCTCTGCACCGGATTCTGTGAAGACAAGACATTGTCCACATTCAATGGGTTCTACTCGTTTAGCTCCAACCCAAATGACTTGCGTGATGGGGGTGGGGACTGGCCTATGATTGGCCTTTTTGTGTATAATATGATGCTCCCCACCAGTGGCAAGGTGTGTTCCCTTGCATCGTCAGCGGACAGCGTCACGGTAGAGTACTCTGGCCTGGTTGCTGTGGGTGCCTCCGCATCGGCCAAACCGCTGAAAGCTCAAGTGACGCTATCACAGAGTGGAACTATTGTGTTCCGCTACCAATCACTTCCCAAGCTTGCGTCGGCAAAGGACCAGATTCCACCAAGTGTAGGTCTCATCCTCACCAAGAATCAGCGAGTAGTGGTGGAGGCTCCAACTGAGTCCAACGGCATTGTTGCATACCGCTTCACCCCCCAGTTGGATACATGCCCAGCAACAAAAGAACAGGGAAGCTGTCTTTCCTCCGCCGACTGTGGCTGGTGCTCAGCCACCTCCTCCTGTATTAGTATCATCACCCAGCAGGACCGGTGCCCACGCACGCAGTTTGTCACGAGTACCCCCGAAACCCCCACACCAGGATACCAGAAATTCTACAATGTCAAGATGGACTACTCGGGACGATTGGTAGAAACCCAGAACCAGTGGCTCACAATTCAGTCGTTGGCGAATGTGAATGAGGTGGAGTTTCTACTTCTGCAGCCGTTTCCGTACTTCATGGGTGCAAATTCCGTCGGATCCAATCTCAATATCTATGGCACAAATCCCTCCGTACTTGCCCTTAATTCAGCAAGTTTCAACTGCAACCCTATCAAAAATGTGTGCCCCAATGGCAACTACTCCATGTCTCTCCTCATGGGCCAATCGTCCATGACATGGGCACGAGCACATGCTATTCAGTATACCTACCAATTTTCCAATGGAGTGACGTGTGAATCTGCATCACAGGGCGACGACTGTCTCGACTTCGTGATGCAAGTGCTTGGTGTAGTACCTATCAACTTCATCACTATTCTTGCACCACCCCAAGTCTTTGCCTACCAGGTTGCGTTAAATCCTGATGGATCTGTGGACATGGTGTTTGAAGTGTCCGCCCCGACCCAACCTCTCGTTTGGACCTACCCACCACTCATGATGGGATTGATGCGCAATGGAATCAGTGATCCATCCTCTGTGGTGATTCCTCCCGCTATGATCCAAAACGGTCTTCACCTACGCTTTACACCTGTCAGTGCGTGCCCAAACTGTGGAGCTCATGGCTACTGTGACAATGCAACCGGTACGTGTGAATGTGCAATTGGATTCAATGGCCCAACCTGCGACTTGTGTGCTCCTGGCTTCTACGGAAGGAATTGCTTACCTTGTCCGAGCTGTGTGAATGGTGGCACCTGCGACGCCGGTATGGGTGGAAGTGGAACATGCACCTGTCCTGTGGGCTTCACCGGCCCAACGTGCCTACAGAAGTGTACTAAGGTGCATGGAGATGGTACGTGCTCCAAGTGCAAATCCCCTGGTGGACGCTGCCTATGTGGCCTTTGTGTGTGTAACGATGGATACACTGGTAGCAGCTGCTCTAAGGTGAGCTACGATCCGTGCATGAGGTACACTTTTGATGGGTGTCCCATCTGCGGAAGTCATCCAGGTTGTGCTTTCTGCTTCTCCAATGTGTGCTACTCTCCATCACTGAGTGGAACCTCACGAGGATACAGCTGTTCCTACAGCGCAACCAAAGAAGAGTCCAATATTTGCGTCATCACACCGATGCCAGCTACCTCACAGTCGGAAGCTGTGAGCATCTTCATTGTGGTCCTTCTTAGCAGTGCCTCATTTGTATGTTTTTCATTGGTTGTTCTGATCGCGGTACTTACGTATCGTAGACGCGTGGTGTTAAACAGAATGGTTGAGTACGCTGGAACAGCAACTTTGGATGATGCGGTATTCAAAAAGAGGCGGACAGTGGTACAGCACTTTGTGGTACCTCCCGCCGTGATCCTTCCCGATCAGTTTGTGATGGCAGTACCATTGAAGCAAATATCCCTTCGTAAGCTTGCGGTACTCCAACTGGAGGAGGAAAAGCATGTATCAGGCAATCAAGAGAGAAGTGTGCACGATCACACATGAAGTGTCTTCAGTGTAGCACAAATTTGCCACTATTTTTGACTTTTCAATTGCCACTACGGATACGTTCACTTTCATGTGCGCATTTTGTGTCTTTAGTTTTTGGGATGCCTCTGGTGAGGAATACTGATGTGGTTTGGAAGCTCCGTCCCGTGTGTGTCTGTGCACATTTTGCTACGCTGAAAACTGTGAAGTGTACCTACGAGGGACGCTCGAATCAAAGAGAACAGAATTTTGCTGCTGTGATCGATTGTTTTCCTCCTGTTTGACTTTGAAATAGTAGCAAAGGTAACCTGGTTGTAGTAATGAAGGCCTTTTCCCGTGTACGATGTTCCTTAATTCGCCGTCCGATGTCGCGGCGCTGCTCCACAAACTCCCGAAGTGGTGAGCCCGGCTCGACAAGTTCCAAGTGGAGCTTGAAAACTCCTCATTTACGTCCCCGTTCGTGGGCTGAGTTCTTTGGGCTTGTCCTTGGCGCATCAATATTCCCCCTTTCGGTTACTCTCATGAATTGGTGGGATAGCGCCAACACGGCGCCACCTCAACTGGCGGAGGAACTCCGCATCGTCCCGAAACACGCTCTTGGTGGTCCATTTCGTCTTCGTGAAAGCCGAACAGGGTCATACATGACAGACGAAGAAATTTTCAACAGTCACTGGACGCTACTCTACTTTGGATTCTCAAAGTGTGCTGAGGTGTGTCCCAACACTCTTTCTTTCCTTCGTCAGCTCATGGAGCGTTGCAATACGCTCTACGGCGGAGATGAAGAAACCGCGGAGGGGGTGCGTACCTTGCAAGCTGCTTTTTTGAGCATCGACTTCATTCGTGATTCTCCCGACGTGGTGGAGAAGTTCGTGCAACGCTACAACCTTGCATCTGGTGAACGTCCTGTTCGTGGGCTCTGCGGTACTAGTGCGGAGGTGCAGCAAGCTGCAAAGGTTTGGCATGTGTACTACAGCTCTGTGGATGAAACGGATGATGAGCGTGCGGAGCGAGAAGCAAAGGGTGTTCCAGCACCTGTGGTGGATGACACCTATCAATTTGACCACAGTAGTGCTATTTATCTTGTTGGGCCTGATGGCAAGATGAAGGACTTCTTCTTCAAGGAGATGGGGATTGATAACGCCGTGGAGCGTCTCGGTGTGCACTTCTCCGACGTGTACGGATTCAGTGATACACGTGAGAAGCAATCAAAATAGGCCGCAGATGGTGCTGCTGGCTCTTGGTCATTATCGTTATCGATGCGGAATGGTTATTTTGCTGTTTGAGGAGCTGCGTGACTGTCAGCTTGGTGACTGTCAGTGGTATCCATCTACATTAAATTATCACAGATGCCTCTACTTGTTCTCTGATATCATCAAATGAAGTTTTTTTTTCTTTGGTGAGTTTGCTCGTCCGCTACAAAGTGTGACGACTCAAACCACAAACGGAGGCAGCCGTGAGGAGCTGCGCCAACAAGCCGTTTGTTGTTTTTTTTCCCCTATAGAGTGCACGCACGCACACACACGTATAAACATAGAAGTAGGCATTTCCATTGTGACATATGCGACATAGTCATGTATCCTTCAAGCGCCTCTTGTTTGGGCTTAGTGTGGAGGACGCTCACAGTAAGTTTAGCTCACCTGAATCGCGTGCACTGTTGCGGTTATCTCACGAACGTCACAACAAGGGCATCTATCATGAGTTGGAGATTGCCAAGCGGCAGCGTGATCGACTCTCGTCAGAGCAGAAGTGCAACATCACGAGGTTCACCAAACCTTCTGTTTCTGGCTTTCAAGGATACACGAAGTCCTCCCCAAAGGATTACGCCATCACAGAGTTGTGGCCGACGGAGGTGAAGGAGGAGGCCCCCACCGGATCGAACAAGGAGTCTGAGGTACTTGTGAATAATCTCGTCTCATTAGATTTGGATGAAGCCGATGCCACAAACCCACCGGACGAATCTGCTGTAGCATGCTCAACACATAGCATTACTCCGCTGAAGCCAACGATTGGAAAGCGTCTCTCCAAGCAACGAAAGGTGTTTCAGCAATCCAAACAAGTAGTCCTTAAGTCGCTGGAGTCTGCCCTCGACTTGGTATCAGAGCATGTGATGGAGGAGCTCCGAGAGCGACGCCAGAAGGGCTCTCTCGTTGGTAGTGCGCAGCAGTCATCCTCCGTGGTGGGTCGGCTTGTGGGTGATTCCGCCCTGGCCACAGATTTGGGCTACAAGACCCTCTCTAGCTCCACCCACCTCCTTGAGTCTGTCGAGATGAGCCTGGCACTCTTCGCGCGCAAGGAAAAGAACATCGCCGCAGCCTTTGATTGCGCATCTATCGTGGTTCCCGCCAAAGAAGGTGGGATATCCTACTCATTGTGGGTCAGTGGGGGCCTCATTGCCCACTCCACACTCCAGTCGGAGTTCCCCTTTCACGTGGCCAAGTTTGTGATGCCGGAAGGTGCCGCAATTGGGTCACGTGTCATACCGAAGGTGCAGGTGGAAGTGTACTTCTCTCCAGACCTCTTTCAGCTTCACCACACTGTGGGGAAGGATGGTCTCGCTCAATTACGTCACTTCATTGGCCACCAAATGATGCGGCAACATGAGCCAACCCCATCCAGCGCGGATCTGTTTCTTCTTACCACAACACATGTTGCTGGTGGAATGCACGAAGGCGAACATGTTCGTATTCCGTGGCTGCGGCCCCAAAAATCCACCGTGGCGGCCCTTACAGGAGTCGTCATGGAAACCACGGAGAGTGTCTTGACGGAGGAGCGCATGCGGGATGCCATCTCGTACGTGTGGCGTGTGTGGGGGCACCTGGTCAAGGATTTGCACGTTCATGCAGATTTAGATTTTCTCTACGTTTGCATTGATCGACAGAAGGAGATGCGCGAAACCCAAATGGCGGTGCAACACGTCAAGGAACAGGAAGAGCAGCTCTCCAAGAATCCTACAGCCTTGGTGGAGTCATCCTCAGCAATGGTTCCCCGTCGAGGAAAGAAGGTCGGAGTGAAGGCGAAACCGTTGAGTATTCCTGTAGCGACCGATTTTGTGGTGGTGGAGTGCACGCTGGAACGTCGAGGCCTCCCACACAACCTTGTTGTGGAAGACATCACCACAGCATTAGTGGAGATGCAGAGGGAGATCTTTGAAATGCAACGTCTGGCGTTGCTGGATGAGCTGCGTAACTTAGTGGATGACGGTTTGGTGGAACCATCAACGCGTCTGGTTCCAGTGGTGTATGCGCCAAAGGTTGTTGTTTCACATGCTGGTGTCATTGAGAATGGTACCGTGAGCTCCCAACGCATCCGTATTCGAGGAAGTACATTTGCGCATGTGAATGCCTTGATGGAGGCCCTACGTGATGGCGAGGCCTACTTTACGGATCGCTCTTTTGGTGGACTGCAGGGGAGTACCCAGACGGCATCAGAGATGGGAGGAGCTCCATCCGAGACACTTCCAGCAAACCTAGCCTTCTCCCGCACCCACGCACCAGAGAACATGGATGAGCGGCGCAATCAGCGTCGCATGGTTGGCCACGTACTACCAAACTCGTCGCGGAGATCATACCGGCATCAGTCGTCAACAGCTTATGACCATCTTGTTGTGACGGAGGATGAACGGCACTTCTGGCGCGAACACAACTACTGCTTGGCGAATCCACGAATCATCTTTGAGGATCGTGTGGATTCTACCGACGTGGCACAGGGACTCCCTCGAAACATGAGCACACAACTGAAGCAGCATCTGGAGCTGGTCAGCAGCAAACTGACCGCCGATGAAGAAGAGGAAGAGAACAGCTCCTCCACGGCAGCTGCAACCGTCAAACGAAAACGGAAGAAGAAGATTGTTGATGCTAAGTCACTCCCCCTTGAAAAGCTCTTCGAGTGTTTGTGTACGGATGTGGAGGCTCACAGTGCAACCTACGATCTTCGTATTGGAGATTGCAGTGGATACGACTACCGAATCACAGTTCGAAAGATCCCCTCGCGCGATACACCAAAAGTGGCTCCTGCGATGCGGTCGCTTTGCAGCAAAGGCTTCATCAACTACTTTGGCTCGACACGATTTGCGTCCTACACGAAGATGAACATGCATCCTGGACTTCATCTCTTGAAGGGTGAGTTCCGTGCGGCGGCAAACATTATTGTGCAGCAGTTTTACGTGGATGCAGCCATGGCAGCGGAGCGTCGCTTGACGGGTTCAGCCTTTCCGACCTTGAAGATGCCCATGACGGACTTCACCCGCGGTGGTGCCTCTCGCCGCTCGGTTGGAGAGAAGGGTACTGCCATGCAGCGTGTATTGCACAATGCTCTTCAAGCAGCAACCTTTTTGGATGGAGAGGCGCATGATGCAAAAACGCGATCACTGCGACCATCTCCACGTGGCAATAAGGTGCTGGGGGAAGATACATCTCCAGTAAGCCCCTCGACCATTGATCTTGATCCCTGTGCGGAGGCCTTTCTTCACGTTATTGGTCCCAAGGCGTGTCAAGTGATGGTTCATGAGTTTTTATCCTTCTTGTGGAACGATATTGTGAATCAGCGTTTTCGTCGCTACGGAACCTTTGCAATTCTGCCAGGAGATTTGGTCGTGCCTCGAATACCCTCAACGGGCTCCACATCTGTTGTATCCTCCATGATTTATGATCCGCAGGAGCTCGTACACGCCTCACGTCGTGACATTGAGCAGGGCATCTACTCCCATTGGGATATGGTGCTTCCCGTGCCAGGTGCACACGTTCGTCTTCCTGACAACCATACATCGGATTTGTATGTTGCCATTCTGAAGCGTTGGGGTCTTGCGTTTGATCCGGAATCGCTTCAGTGGCCGTGCTTCTTTGGTGGAGAGGGCCAACAGCCTGGCCTTTCCCCCTACCTCCAACTCACGCCAAGCTACGACATCATGGAGGCAGAGGTATGTGCATCCACACCTTTCTCCGAATCGCTTGATGGTCCGTCTCGTGAGAGAATGCGTGGATCGTCACGCCCCGATTTGGAATTGATGCATCGCGGCAACAGCCTCCACACCACCTTCACCGCCAGCTACCGCCATCCCCTCATGAACCCATCTTCTGTACTTCAGTGGAGCCAATTCAGTGGAGTGCGTGGAGATCCACACCAACGCTGGGGTCATTCACTCAAACAAGCACTGGCCCCTCGCCACGATGCGTCATCTGGACTCGTTGCCCGCTCAAGCAGCTCCCAGCCGCAACTGGTGATGCCAGCAACACCGCAGTTTTTGGCATCGGCACGAACATCATCCGGACCGCGCAACGGCCGCAGGTTTAGCAAATTTTCACTGCCCGCCGCCCCTTATTGGCTGCCACAGAATAATGAGGGTTATCTCGATCTGCGCTTCACTTTTCCCACTGGTGTGTATGCCAGCTCGATGCTGCGAGAGCTACTGAAGTCGGACGTGAGCTCATCGGATGTTGTGGCCCTGGATAAGCCAACAGGCCTGTCAATGGAAAGTGGAGCTCAGGAGGCTGCCCGCCGGGAGAAGCAACAAGAGTTCATGATGAAACGGCGGAAGCGCGCATTTGCCCAGCAGCCACGAGCCATTAGCCTCGCACTCTTACATCAGCACATCTTCCGTAGTGGTGGAATTCGCCAAAGCTTGATTCCAACTATGAGAAGCTATGACAGCGTTTCCAAGTAAAAGTCGGATGTTTCTGCACTCGTGGAGGAGTACAAAGTCATGTCATCACACAACACCTGCCTCTCTGAGGATAACATAAATGAAGAATAGAGCACTCTTACATAATTCCACGTCGCACCGTTTTCGTTAAGGGCATCACATTGAAGGATGCATGATGAGTGCCGCATCAACCAGTGAATCCTCGAACTTCTGTTCTCTCTTCTTTCGTTTCTTTATTTGTTTATGATCTAGGCGAGAGGGTGGCAAATCCATCTGAATGCAGCGTGATGTATACGCAGCGCTCATCAAGAAGTGGCACAAGAAGAAATTGGGCATTAACGTGCTACAGCTTGATGGATCCATCACCCACGAGTTGTCCTTCGATGATTGCTTCATTGGATATCGTCGGCGTAAGTTGCTTCTCATGACCCACAACGCCCGTTCGCCCTACCATCGTTCATCCATGGCAGTTGGACTGCGTGAGGAGGTGGGAGAAGCTGCCACACAATCTCATTATCCACGAGATGTCATCATCTCTAGTTTTGAGCAGCTGCTACGACACCACACACCCGATCAGCTCTATCAACTTCTACCACTTCTGTGCACGAATGAAGAGGCATTTTGTGCGTTGCAGGGAATTTGCGATTCTCCAGGATCATTTTTTCAGCTGTGCCACCGTGTTGATCCGCGCAACCTCACGTTGCGCTTCAACAGCGGGTCACCCAATCGCGATGGCATTTGCAGCTTCTTTGAGGGCCACTTTTCGCCGCAGGAGATGACGACTCCCACCTCCTACCGAAAGCTACCCATCAGTGGCATTGAATTCAACGGTTTGATGTTGGTCAAAGGAAAGTTTCTGAGAAACCCTGCTCCAACGGTGGCAGGAGCTGATGCGTGTGAACCAACGCCTCGGATGGTATCCGCAGCCGCATTCCTCACAACACATCAACAACTGACGGAGATTTCCATCATCCAACGAGCTCTCACATGCGACTTTTTTCATTCTTCGGCCTACAACAGCATTGCTAGCCGCAGTGACCTCCTGGCGGAGGTTCAATCCACAGTGACACACATGCACTTTATGGCGGTGAAGGATATTCCGAATCAAGTGGTGAGTGCTTCAGGTGATGCGAGAGGCGCGTTCAGTCAGCGAGATCGATTGCTGCAGATGGCCCGCGAGAAGAAGCTATTCGTGTATGAGCGGCGCCTCGATGGCTCCTACCACTACGCCGTCTAGGCTGGGGTGGAGCCCCTCACAGAATACAACTATCCAGACGTGTTTCACCGTCCTACACATGTGATGATCCTACTGACCGATACGATTTCTCTGAATCAACCATCATGTTCTTCACCTCCCCCTTTCATTGCCTGCGTAGTTACTTCGTCGAGCCCCTCCTCCTTTGTTGATGTCGGAGTGGGCAACGTGCATCGGGCCATCCTCTACGTGGCTCCAGGAGAGCCTGCAAGGTGCTCTGCGCTATGAATCGCCACTGCCGGTCCAGAAGGTGGTCGTACCGACCATCTCTCGCGCCATCCTCAGCGGCATTCCCTTGGACGTGAGCCTCACCGCACCCACCGGAAGTGGTAAGACACTGTGCTACTTGCTACCCATGTTGCGCATGATCACAGAGGAGAAGCGTGGGATGGATGGAACCCAACTACGGGCGTTGGTGCTGGTGCCAACTAAGGCTCTCGGGCAACAGGTGTTTCGTGAAGTATCCGCCATCATCGCAGGCACATCCATTGTGGCCGTCTCGCTCTGCGAAGACGAAGGTCGAAGTGTGAAGTCGGAGGCAGACGTTCTTCTTCGGCGTGTTGCTGTCTTGGCCTCATCTGATTCCACGCTGGCAACGGACGCCACTGAGCATGACGGAGGAGAGGAGACGGGGGAAGATGGCGGTGCTGAGCCGTCTTCCTCTCATGGATCCTGCTACCACTACTTTTCAAAGGCTGATGTGGTTATTTCCACCCCACAACGTCTGCTCCGTCATTTGGATACAACAACGGGCCTGCGTATCGGAACACTGCGCTTGCTTGTGATTGATGAAGCTGATCAAGTACTCTCCGGGGCTTTCGCCAACTTCGTCTCCAAGGTCATGGATCGATACGAAGAGGAGAAGCAGCACGAAAATGAAGTGCTGCAGCGGTCTGTGGGTAGTGTAGGCAGTGCACACTCCAGGAATGCATCCTATGCACTGCACAAGGTGCTGTGTTCTGCCACCCTCTCCTCGCGTATTGCCCGTATTTCCGAAGTGCGGCTGCGAAACTGCCGCTATCTGGCCGTTGATAGCCACGGCGTGGAGATGCCATCAGACGAAGGTCGGTCGGTGAATCCCAACGCGGAGGTACGTACGCTTGGATCGACGGTGCGCACCTCTTTTGCACTTCCACCCAGCCTACGGGAGCACATCGTCTTCGTTGAGGATCGCTATCGTCATGCCGTGTTGCTGAAGCTGGTTTCCAAGTTAGTTAAGAATCCCCCCATCATCACACCAACTGACAAGAAGACGGAGGTGTTAGCCTACCCAGAATCTACGCGTCAGGATGGTTCTGGCCGACGAATTCTCATCTTTTGTAGCTCTGCGGAGGAGGCACGTGTGATGGGCCACTTTCTTCAAAGTGCGGGAGTCAAGGGCGTTGTGGAGTTCACCACACTCGCCACGGAAAGCGAGCGGAGGTATGCGCTTCTGAGCCCTCAGGCTACCTGTGTGGTGGCTAGTGATGCCCTGATGCGTGGTATCGATATGGTGGATGTTGGCCATGTTGTCATGTACCATGCCCCGGAAACCATCGCGCAGTACGTTCATCGTGCTGGTCGAACGGCCCGTGCCATGCGAGCGGGCCATCTTCACCTCCTCCTCAACAAGACAGGCCCGAGTGGCGGGTTGGACGATGGAGAAATGGCACAGTACAAGTCCATCAATCAGCTCGTCACACGCACAGAGCCTGCGCAGTATGAGCGCCACTTCTTCATGTTTGATAAGGCACCCGCACAGAGCAAAAAGCGCCCCCCAGAACCTGCGCCAAGCCCTTCTCCAGAACCTACACAAACAAAGGAGGATGCTTCTAATGATACAACGGCATCTGATGCCACTGCGGTACCTGTGCAGCCTTCCGTAGAAGACAAGCCAAAGAAAGAGTCCCCATCCACTGACAGCGGAGAATACTGGCTATCTCTGGCCAACAAGTTTTTGGAGCAATCTCAAGGCCATCTGCAAGAACGGTGGATTTCTGCGTTGAGGAGTAAGGCTACTACGGCCGCCACCCCCAAGGATTCTGCAGTTCCATCTTCTTCAGCCTCACCGCCCAAACAAAACCAACCAGTGCGAACTGATCGCCGCAAACAACCTCGGCAAGGCGGAAACTCGCAGAATAACATCTCTCCAGCGAAGCGCAGCCGCCATTAGTTCCTGGAAAAAAAAAGTGATCTTCATGAGATGTCATGTTGGTGCATCGCATGTGATGGTATCTGCCACTTCATAATCCATGCGTCAATAACACCTTTTTTTTTTCATTTAAGTGTGCCGATCGATTAAGGAGGGCTTCAGTAGTGGACTGAGCAATCCATGGCATCATCATCTAATCGCATGTGTTCACTACTGGGTTGATGCATGAGCATCACAGTGATTTAGTGCGTAACTGCTGACGGAGCACCAAACTATCTTTTCTGTTTCTCGTTCCTGGGTAGGTGTGGTCAGGCGTGTCTTGGGATATCATATTTCCGCCTGTAGGCAAAGTTTGCTGGACGTCCATCTAATTATACAATGGGAGGAAAACGAAAGAAGAGCAGCAGCGGACCCGTCAAGAAGGAGAGTAAGTACAAGATTCCTGCCCGCTTTGACTGTCCGCTGTGCGATGCCAAGTCATCAATTGCCGTCAAGATTCATCGAGCGTTGGGCATTGCCACGGTGCACTGCCGAGCCTGCAACGTGGGCCGTGGTAGCGAACATGAAATTCGTCCACTAGAGATGGCTGTGGATGTCTTTTTTCGCTTTCGTGAAAATTTGATTGAGCAAGATCAACACTTTCTTCAGCATGGCAACTCTGTTAGTGCTGCCTATGCAGATGAGGCTGCTGCGGGGACTGGACTGGCCTCTCTGGTGAAGCCGAGAGAACTCGCAAAGACGCGATCAGCTGCTGAACGGGATTGGGTGGGTGAACCCAGTGAACTCGTAGAGGATGCATCTCACTACTTCGCACAGCAGGAGGCGTCGGACGACGATTTTGATGCACTGCTCCACTAGCTCTCATTGGTGGTCATGGTTGGAGGTGTGCTTCGGCCGCGATGCAACGCAGTCACACAGATAATGCGTGTCGAGCATTCACTCCGTGGCATCAGAATACAACATCATTGATAAATCAAACCTGTTGGAGACGTTCCTGATATTTCGTGGAAATGTGTGAATGTGTTGGGCTCATCGATATCTTTGTCTTTTTATTCCATCTTTTTAATGTTCTGTTAATCACATTAATTTGTCGTTGTAACGTAGGCATTGATACACTCAAGGAAAAGACACACTTGGGAACCGTGCTCTGCGTTGTCTCGAGTGGAATTCCAATGCCTGCATCTTCAGACAAAGCTGTCCCTCAGCTGTCAAAGCATAGTGGATCTTTTATGCGCGCGCGACAGGCGAAAAAAAGCTCTGCAGCTACAGTAGCTCACAAGTATGATGCAAGTCAGTTTCATCAAAATGCGAACCGTCAAGGCATTAGATCTCTCACTCAGTTTGACTGTCCCGTGTGTCAATGCAAGAACACCATCCGCGTGGAGTTGTGCACCAAGACACGCATGGCTACTGTCAAGTGCTCCTACTGTATGTCCCTGAGACCGAAACCAGAGGACTTACCCTATCCACATCAGTGTGCGTACGTGCCAAAGCTGGAGAACAAGGCCGATGCCTTCTTCCGCTTCTCGGAAAAGTATCGACGGATTGTGGAAACTGCAGGCATGAGCCCGAAACCAATGGCCATGGGCAGCTCTGGAGAAGGCCAACGTGGTACGTTGCAGAGTGATGATCTTTTGGACGCTTTGCTGGAAGAGTTCGATGGGGCAGAGGAGGACCCTGACGTCGAGGAGGCGAATGCTGATGCAGATGATCCGAAACAGGCAAATGATGAAGATGATGAAGGCGACGACATGGAAGATGCCCATGACTTCTTTTCATCATAATTTGTCTGATGGGAGCACAGAATGCCTCCACGCCTCCGCTGAAAGGACCGGTATGCTATGTCTCTGTTGAAACAAAAAAAAGCGTGATAGAACATTGTTTTGTGGCTGACACAGACCACGTATCATGATCCTTCTGTTCCCCTGTGAACGTTCTGCATGAAGATGGAGCATTCTTGTAGGGTCATTAGGGAGATTGCGTGAGGAAATGAGCTCGAGCTGCACGTGGAGTATGAAGGCGCTTCCTTCTCATTCTTTGTGGCGAACGAAGGAACTACATCCTCATCGGCGGAGTATAGCCTCGGCCGCAGCGCGGTCTCCCGCCTTCGCCCCCACGCGGCCATTGTTTGCTCTGGAAAAGATGGAGCGTGCGCAGCACTGGAACTTCACCAAATTCCGACCCTCCGTGCCCCGTGTGGGGTCCTCTGCATCCTACAGCGGCAGCACCACGTACGGATTGGATAGCCAAGCAGACGTGGGAGCGGTGAACTCGACCAACGTCCTACGCTCCCTTCCATTTCTGAAGACTATGGAAGCGCTGTACTTTCGTGCCGATTCGTGGAGTGCCTCTTCAACTGGAAATGAGGAAGCCCGCTTCTGCCGGCTATGCCAACACGATTTGGATGCAGATGAAAGCCCGAACACGCACATCCTATCACCCAACAAATCTAGCCACGTGCACCACGGTACGCGAGAGGTCGTCCTTGACACGATGGCGCTCTTTTGCGCGCGTGGGTACAACATTGATGAGATGTTTTGGGTGTGGTCGCACGTCCTCTTTAACAAGGATACATTTCCTCGTCTGCCCAATCTATCCTCTCCGTCGTGGTCCATTGAACGCCGCGCTGAGGCGTTGCGCAGTATTCTGCGTGGCCTTCAAGAAGATGGGCTCATCCACATCTCCACCAGCTTGTGTCAATCCATCAGTAGTTCCGCCAATCTCTCTCCGTACATGACTCAGAAGGCTCACCGCCAGCGGGTTGCTTTTGAACGTTTGGAGTACATTGGAGATTCCGCGTGGGGGACGCACATGTCAAGCCGCATGATGACGCTCTTTCCCGATCATCAGTGGCAGTACAGTGAAGACTTCAGCCGATTCAATTTCTACCGAGATTGCTTGGAGATGAACATCACACTCGAACTGTGCTTTGATAAACTGCAGATTGAACAGCTCTTCACAGCTGCCGAGCGAATGGTTCTTCGCAATGGCAAGATCAAGGCAGACATTGTGGAGGCACTGCTGGGGGAGCTCCATGTGTGCGTGTGGGGGTTTATGCCACAGCTGGACGATGAGGCACAATTTGTGGAGCCGAATGCTTTGTTGGAGGCCCCATTGTGCTCGTTGATTCAGCACTGCCTGACGGAGCTGTATGACCTCATTGTGTTGTGCCATCTTCAGGATATGATTGGCACAGCACTTCCCTTGGCGAAGGAAATCGCTTCACGGCATGTGTGGCGCGAGGTAAAACCCGCACTAAGATCGGGCCGCGTGAAGCGTCAGCGTTCGTCTTCTGCAGTTGCACTGGAACCCAAGATTGCACTGGACGAGCTTGGACCATCACCATCAGCCTCAAAGACGTCTTTCGCAGATGCGGCATCATTTTCAACAATGCGTACCTGCCATGTTTTGCCGGCACTGTGTACAGTATCCAACCGCCCGTGCGGCCGAACACCCTTTGCTCCGCCAGCTTTTGACGTGAATGATGTGGCGCATAAAAGCTTTATTCGATCTGCAACGAGATGTTCTCATACGGGTGCCGATGTGTTTGCCGAACTCATTAACTCATACCATGAGGTGAAGCCCTCGAGTAGCCCCGTGAACCGCCGCGTATCAGACAGCAACCTATTGGATGCGTTTGAGTTGCTCGTGGATTCTCTGTCTGGTCAAACGGATGTGCCCACTGCAGCCGCCAACCTTCAAACCGAGCCATCGCTGTGCACCTCCGCTACGATCATGTACGATGATTCTACACTGCACTTTGCCGTTGCAAATGTACTTCCACCTCTTTCAGCCGCTCCAACAGAACCAGCAGAAGCTGAATGCGACTCTCAGAACTCGAACCTGGAAACTGCATTTGCTGCATCACGCTTCATTCTTCGTGGGATAAAACCTCCATCTTCTGGCATCATCACAGACACAAATCTCTATGCCGGTAAATTTGCCTTTCTCGACCCAAAACTCTGTGACGTTCCGCAATCTAATGAACTGCCACAAACAAGAAACGTGGATTCGTCTGATAGAGAGGTCCATCATGGCGATCCTAGTACCGAAGTTTCCGGAGCGGAGTTTCATCAAATGTGGCGCCGTCAGTACCACAAGCTCCTTCCAGAATGCAGCAAGTTCTTCCAGACATCATTTTCGGCATCATCCTCGCGCACATAATGCCTACGCAACACGTCATCTAACAAAAAACGATTATTTAGGTAAAGCAACTAGTAGCAGTGATGAATCAATGCAATCACTTGTTTCGTCTTGCATCTCTTTCAACTCCTCTTCATTCTTGTGCGTGTCTTCATTGGCTAGGCTAGCATTTGGCAGATTACCTCCTGATACCTCGCTAGCACAACTCGTACAACACAATCTTAGTAGGAGGAATGAGGACAAGTACCTCTCGTGTTCATGCCATTGTTCTATTTGTGTGGGCCCTTCATACCATTGCGATAGTGGCAACGCATGCTGCCGTGATCTCATATACAGTTGAATCAGTCACGGCGGACACTTTGGCAGACACACCCTGGGCAGCCTATGAAGATGGTGTTTGCTCAGGGACAATACTTCCTATGGTCAATGCATACACATTTCATACAATTGACTATAGTGCCACTTTCTATCAGCTTGAGAATGCATCGTGGTTTGCATCTCCGTTTGGTTTCTTAAGTCCCACGCCGAGTGGGCTCTG
>JASAON010001528.1:0-47635 GCA_030849065.1 Jaenimonas drosophilae
CCATGAGGCTGTGTGTGCGTGGCATGTGGTCGGCGCCGAGAACCTTCTCCGACTCCCCAACCTGTGTGCGCTCCTTCGCCACCATCTCCCGCCTCTGCCGCAGTGCGTTGAAGCGCTGCACCTCCTCTTCAAACACACGATGCATCGCGCGAACATCCACGACGCTTTCATCAAAGTGGAAGGCCTCACTGTGGGCATCTTGCAGATCCTCGGGGTCATACAGCGGCGCGAAGTAGGGATGCTGCAACGCCTGCTCCGTGTGAATACGTTTTTGCGGATTGAACTCAAGCATCTTGGAGAGAAGATCGAGGGCGAGGGGGTCGGCGCTGGGCACCACATCGCTCCACTGCCGCGCGGGGAGGTTGGAGAGCGATGCACGCAAGTACTCCCGTGCGGAGGCGGAGCTGAAGCTCTCCACTTCATCCATCTGTGGCGTGCCAACCACCTCAACAATCTTGTTCAGTTGGTTGTAGAAGGTGTTGCCACGGAAGAGCACCTTGCGGTTGAAGAGCTCCGCCATCACACATCCCGCCGACCACATATCCACCAGCTTGCTGAAGCCCTTGAACTGCATGACCAGCTCGGGTGCTCTGTACCAACGATGCGTCACGTAGTGCGTTTTGTTGGCGTCGTCGGTATCTTCGCGCGCGAGGTTAAAATCGCAAATGGTGATATCGTTGTTTTCGGCGAGGAGGACGTTGCCTGGGTGGAGATCGCGATGCACAACACCAGCCTCATGCAGCACATGGAGGCCAAGAAGGATGTGGTACATGAAGAACCGAATATGAAGTGGCGTGATTTGGATGCGTGAGTCGTGGATCACCTGGCCTAGGTCGGTGCGCATCAACTCCGTGATGAGATACAACTTGTGCTGATTTGGTTCTTGATAGTTTACGAAGATGTCGCGCAGGCCAAGAATGTTGGGGTGGTGAAAGTGGTTGAGCAGACGAACCTCGCGGAGGAT
This sequence comes from Jaenimonas drosophilae, assembly GCA_030849065.1. NCBI lineage: Eukaryota > Euglenozoa > Kinetoplastea > Trypanosomatida > Trypanosomatidae > Jaenimonas > Jaenimonas drosophilae. Next base: position 965 of record JASAON010001528.1, read on the forward strand.
GCGCTTGCACAGGAAGGAGTCAGAGAGGATATTCACGGTACGCCCATCTGAAACGGTGTTGAATACGCGCTTGATCGCCACGGGGCGGCCATCGCGGTCGAGGCCCGCACACACGGCGCCGTAGCTGCCGCTGCTAATGAAGCGTTTCACGCTGTAGGTTGACCTCATCGCGTGGAGCTCCGCAATGAGGTCCAGGGTTGCTGCCTCACCCTTTGCCTGCATCTGTGCCGTCATGTTTCCTGTGTGTGTTGTGTTGTGTAGGTATGTAGAGGGTGTTGTTGGTGTTGTTGTTGTTGTTGTTGTGTTGATGGGTGATGGCTAACAGTCAGGCAGGTGGAGTTCTCCTACCAAAAATACACAATCAAGTGAGATTCAACGTATAATCACTAGCGTTGAGATGATGATGATGATGATCTGTGCGTGTTTGTTGTGCGGTGCTGAGCTACGGCGTCAATGATGAAAGACAACGGCCGGAGCACACCAAAAAAATTGAGATGAAAGTAGCAGTCTCAACACACACAAGAGTGTGTTTCGTCTTTTCTCTTATTCTGTTTCTTCTTCTACGTGTCGGAAAAGAGAGATTTGAGGATGATGAAGGAGCACATGAATATCATGAGCACACAAGGTGTTAGACCACAATGAATCATTCACACGTCTGTTGTTGTTGTTGTTGTATGTATGTACATGACGCTGCTGCCAAGACTAGGCAGCATCCTGCATAGCACCTGCGTGATAGAGCCGCTCCAGGCCAGGGCCTACGCCATTGTAGTACTTCCCCTTCCACGTGTTGCCATCTCCATCCACAAAGATGCCCTGACCGTGCATGCGACTATCTCTCCACGCGCCCTCATAGCGCTCACCGGTGCCCCACACGTAGACGCCATGGCCATCAAACTTTCCGTGGCTAAAACTCCCGTCGTACACGTTGCCAGAGCGCAGGAACTCAATGTGGCCCTCACCGTGCATCGCATCCTCCACCCACTGGCCAACATACCGAATCTCACGGCTGACGTAGGTGCCGTGGCCATGACGGTAGCGCATCACGGGCGTAGATGATGCCTGAGCATCAACTGCCACTGCTGCTGCTGCTGCGGCGGCGGCGGCGGCATTCTTTTCCTTGGTTGTGGAGGGCTCCTTCTCCTTGGATGCACCACGGCCGCTCTTTTCTTTTCCTGTTGTTGTCGGGGCGTTGGCCAACTCACCGGGCGTGTTGAAGCGCCGCACGCCGCCCTTGTAGCGCGCCATCTCTGCCTCGTGAATGAAGGTTCCTTCTTCATCCACGAAGGCGGGCTCCTCCGTCTTGGCCTCCTTCTTCTTGGGTGGCATTCCTGTGTGTGCGTGTGTGTGTGTGTTGTGTGTTGTGTGTCAGAGTGGCTCTCTTGGCACTCAATCTCTACTCTATGTAGCAGTCAATGAGCTAGCTTGATGTGTGTTGGTGAAGGGAAAGACGCACGCAGGTATGGGATGCATGTGGATGTGCGTCGGAGAGACGTGGTTGTTGTGAGTAGTTGTTATTTGCTCCATCACACGTGGTTGAATCGTCATGCAACACACGAACACCTCAATCTGCATCATCATCATCATCATCACTATCCATCAGCCAACACGGGGATAGTCAGAATGGCCTGCGCACTCGGCCGAAACACCTCCAGCGTTGGTCGCCCGTGTTGCGCATGAAGTTGTTGCATCACCACCCGTAGTTGCGCGCAGCTCTCAATCATCATGGTGCCAGCGTTGGCAGAGAGAAGTACATCACCGGCGCAGAGGCCAATGCGGTGCGCAAGAAGATTGCCGCTCACCACGTTGATTCGGACGGCCCCACGCAGGCCAAGGCCTGACGGAAGAACACCTGCGGGCAGATTCGTTGCATCCACACCCAAAGACATGGAACTGGTGTTGTTGCTGCCGTTGTTGCTACGCGTTGTGGGTGAGTGTGCGTGAGGTGCTTGAGTGATGGCAATCAACTGGCCAGCATCTTTCCTACGCCATTCTGGGAGCCGTTGTTGCTGTTGTTGTTGCTGTTGCTGTTGCTGTTGTGTTGGTTCTGAGGAGCTTCGTTGGAGAGCAACACGTGGCCGCACAATGACGTTGGTTGGCGTGGTCGGAGAGTTCGAGGATGATGGTGATGGCACCCACATCGCTGTGNGAGCGCTGGGCAGTGGCGATGATGTTGGCGCAACGTGTTCGGCCGATGCAGTTGCCTTCATGGCCGTAGAATGTGAGGGTGCTGCCGCCACACTCCGCGCGATGTTATGGCCGACAGATTCCATGGAGCTCGACGAACAACTCACGCTGCCAAAATCTACGTGGCGGCGTGGTAGCGGTGCTGATGATGTTTCCTCCTGCTCCATCATCATCATCATGCGTGGTGGCGTTTCAACCAAGGAGATGTCGTAGCACGGGGAGGAGGTGTTGTGCTTCTCCAGAGGCGAACAAGGAGCCACACTAGAAGAGGTGCGTCCTGCACGTGTGGGGCTCGCCAATGATTGTGGGGGTTGAGCTGATGAAGATGAAGAACATGGTGGTGCTGTTGTGGTGGTGCGTGTGGCACACGTACACGGCAGCAGCATCTCTCGTGCAGCGAGCCACTCTCGTCGATCCATCTTTTTGCAGAGATCCTCCCACATGGCTTGGCCAGCTGCTCGATCACTGCATCCCGTTGAGGGCAGCCCCGATGATGATGTGTTTGTGGTTGTGGTTGGCTGCTTCCACGTTGAGGCGTCACCACATAGCGTATACAAGACTTGGAAGCGGCGTTGGGTTTCTTCAATGTGGCGTTGCTCGACGGAGCGCAGCGTGCGCTGAAGGCTCTCCAACTGGCCTTCCATATCTGCGATGGCGCTGAGAATCTTCTCACGCTGCCGGCGACCTTCGTCGAGTGAGTTAGTGGATGTTGATGCACTTGTCTTTGTTGGTGCAGATGATGAGGAAGGTGCTGGCGTACACGTCTGTGATGGTTGTGGTGGAAGTGGCGGGCGATGAGGGCTGATGGCAGTGGATGTAGATGTGGTGGTGGATGCCAACTGGGCGGCAACTTGGCGGCGCACCTCCGTCTCGACGAGTGCAGCAACGAATGCCTCCATGCGACTCTTCTTCAACATCTCGGCCCACTCCACGCCATCTTCACCACCAACAACAACACCATCGTTGCTGGTGCTACTGGCTTTCACTGCAGATGTTGCTGATGGAGATGATGCCGATTTTGGTTCGGTTGTGTGCAGCTCACTATCTTGAGGTGTGGTGGTTAAGGTCTTCAGCAGTTGTGGCAGGCGTTGTTTGGCAAAGTGCGAGAGCTCCTCCTCCATCATTTGGCGCACCTCCGCCGTCGATGGATAGCCTCTCAAGATACGGCTGAGCTCCGCCTCGGTGAGGCCAGATGAACCCGTCTCCATCATCATCTAGATTTGTCTGTGGTGAATGACACACACACACGTGTGGTAAAGTTGGCCCAGAATAAATGTGCTGTAAAACACGTTTGTGATGATGAGCTTGTGCGTCTCGCCTGAATTCAGGCCATTTTCAATGAAAAAAGAAGATGAATGAGGTGCATATACTCGTACAACAACAACAAGAGTAGTGCTTAACCACCTACACTCCAGCACCTCCGTGTCTTCGAGTGTATCTTTGGTGGTAGTGATGATGATGTTTTGTGTTGTGTTGTGTTGTTGCGTGATACTACAGAGCTGCGGCAGACGTGCTCAACGGGAGGAGAAGTTGATGAAACATAGGATGATGGATGATGGAGATGCGTCGAGGAAAAAGCATTGATGAGCGCACACATGTATAGTGAAGGTGTGCGCTCATCTACTTCTCCATCATCTTGATCATGGATTCTCCATCCTGCCGAGACAAAAACCTTCACGATGTTCGCAGCACCATCAACACCTCGTGTCATGTGTTTTCCAAAGGAACAACACACACACACACTAACCACTTCCCCTCACAAGGTGTTGATGGCCAGCTCCTCGTCTGTTGCGGATGCACTGCGTTGATGGTGATGAAGATGTTGTTGTTGGCGATGATGGTGATGGTGGTAGATGCAGGTCATAATACACATCAGAGATACCGCAACACAATTCATATTCGCCACAACATCTTGCTCTCCGCGCTCAGCACCTCATTCATCCTCCTCCCCAATCTCCACGTACATCCACGGAAGAAGAGGAACAAGATGAGAAGTGTGTTTGTGGTGGAGCTCAAATTTACATGTGCGCAGAAAACCAACCATGGGCTGCTTGGTTCTCTGCGCTGTTGAAGTAGATACAAGAAAAAAAGAAGGATGATTCTGCGTGGGTTGGCGCAGTGCTCCGCCACAAAAACGGATGTGTTTCATTGTCTTGATCATGAAGCCTGTACGTCGTACGTGGTTGTGTGTAGGGGTAAGATCCGGCACACAAGCACGCACACATACGTACACCGTAACATAAGTAGGGATGCTCCCCCTCCCCTCATGGAACACAACGACGGTGCGGTACCTCCACGATGAAGCCAGGCTTGACGGGAGGCGCAAGAAACACACGCACACACACATGGCCATCCACGCACAGACATCATCTCTCGCTAAGGACCCCCCGTTCTCATCCTACGCACACACCAGCCACATGATGGCAGTAGCTGGTGCAGCTAAGAAGCTACGATGGTAGATGATGATGATGATGATGGTTCAACCTCCTACACACACACACATCATTATCATCATCATCAGCCCTTAATCGTAGTAGGGGCGGTCGGGCAGCATGGGTGGGTCCTCGCGCGGGAGGGCGGGGTGTTCCGAGTCGTACTTGGCTAGACGCGTTTCCACGTGTTTTTTGCACTCATCCGAGCACGTAAAGTGAACGAAGGGGAGCTCACCATGACCGCAGAGGCTGTGAAAGGTGACGAAGACAACGTAGTTACGAACCCGTACGCAGCAGTTGGAGCAATCGATGCTGCGCTGGCTGGGCACGAGGGATACATGCGCGGCCCCCTCCACCTCCTCGGGCATGTATAGCGGGTTGTTCTCCAAGGTGAGCTCACGAAGACGGGGGAGGAAGAGAAGCCCGCCGGGCAACACACGAAGGCGGTTGTTCTCCACGTGGAGCTCCTCCAGCGACTTGGTCTTCCAGAACTCAATGGGCAGGAACTCAATTTCGTTGTTGCCGAGGTGGAGGCGCTCCAGCTTCGTCAGGCGGCACACTTCTGGCGCTACCTTGTTGATGCGGCAGTAGTTCGCATGGATCCATCGCAGCTTGAGGAGGTCTCCCACCATGGGAGGAATCTGCGTCAGGTTGTAGTTGTTATCAATGATGAGATTCTCTAACGTGTTGCGCAGCGCCTTCACGCTGCCAGGGAGGGCGAGCATATTCTCCTTGAAGTTCAGCTGGAATGTGTTGGAATCCTCCGCCAGCGCCCGCTGCACCGCCTCGTCGTACTCATTTTCCACCCAGTAGCTAGTCATAGTCATGGTGGTGGTGGTGATGGGGGCTCGGCGTCAACCGCAGCCAGTGAGCGATGTGTTGTTGTGGGTGTGTGCTCGTTGTACGGAGGAGCTACTGTAGGAACAACAACAACAACAAGAAGAAGAAGAAGGGGAGTAGAAGAAGATTGATGCATGGCACAATCACAACAAGGGTAGGTGCACCTCCCTCACAGCACGAAGTGTTGGTGAATGGATTGCAGCACTGTGGCAGAACACTCAGGGAACCACCATCATCACGAGGCCATCGTACTCAGGCCAGCACCAAGCGCCCACGCCGTCTCGAACCCGCGGATTTTCTTTTCGACGATGAGCGTACGGTTCTCATCCACACCATATCCATCACGTAGGAGGGCATAAACGAAGGCGTAGTACGCACACATGCGTTGCGGCACCAGAGAACTCTGCTTCGTCAGAGTGGATGGGTCAATCTGGCACATGCGCTGGCCAATCTCATGCATATCCGCCAGGTTCATCTCCGCGGGGTTCTCTGGCGTCTTGGCCTTCACAAGCTCACGCACGGATTTGCCGCGCATCAAATCATAAATGAAGGAAAAGGCGTATACGGGGCCACTAAACTGCGTACTTAGGCTGGGCTGAAAGGCACCCGCAACGCCACACTCGGTGAAGGTGCAGGTTCTTGTTGATGGCTGATGATCTAGCGCCCCATCTCCTCCATGTGGGCTGGTGTTGCCACGCACAATGGGTGTGAAGGCGCGCACGCAGCCATCGAAATCAGCCCCACTAGCGTTGCGGTAGTAGCATGGGCTCTCCGTGGCGGCATCGTCCTCCCCGCCGAGCAACTTCTTCACGCCTTCGTGCAGGCCAAATCCCTCATGACTGCGTTGATACGCAACGAGGGTGCGCTGGCCGAGGTGTGCTCTATAAACGTAGTCTGGCGGAGCAGCAGCAAGAAAGGCGGCCGTGTTGGTTGGTTCGAAGACGAGTTGTGTGCTGCCACCACCAAGATCAATGATGGCTGCCGTGCCAACCTCCTTCTTCTTGTTGTTGTTGTTGGTTGGTGCGAGGCTGCCGAGGAGGAAATTAACCGTCACCCACGCAAAGGGGCCCTCCTCGCGACCTTCCAGAATACGCACAGGATCGTGGCCCTTCAGCCACAGCCCACGTGGACGAAAGCGCGTGTGAATGGCGTCAAGAATCCTGCCCGCGTTGGCCTGGCCAATCTTGCGTAGGCCTGCCGTTGCCTTAAACTCAGTCGGGCTGCACGCATGGAGGTGCGCAGGGATGAAGCTAAGCGCATCCTCGTAGAGCGCATCGAGCTTCGTCGCGGCGAGCTCAGGCGAGGCAATCTTGCTCAACGCGTCGAGGTTCTCCTTGAAGAGCTCCTCCTGCAGGTCCAGCGATGCCAAATCTAAGCCAGAGTGGGCATCATCACGATGTTGAGCATGTGCTGATTCAGAAGATGTGAAGCGAAAGACGTGTACGCGGTTTCCGGTGCTGCCAATATCAAAGACCACGCTAAAGCGATCCTTGGCGGCGTGGCAATGGGCGTCTTGTTCCTGTTGGTGGCTGATATTGTATAGCTCCGCCATGAGGGCCATGTACTGCTGCTTGAGCTGCACGTGATGCGGCACCACTGACCCTGTGGTGTCTTGCAAGGCTTGGCGAATGGCATTAAGTTGGCCCTCGAGCAGATCCTTCATCTGACGAAGCTGCTCGACGTGTTGGGTGATGTTGGCCACATCGGCACCGTTGATTTGGATGCGGAGCTCATTCACGTTGTCTCGGCATGATTGCAGAAGCTGCCGTGTGGCGGCGTTGCGCTCACGCTCCGTACCAACCAGGAGTGCCGTCATATTCACGTCGCTCGCCAAGGCCTGCATCGCACCATTGGCGTCCGTATCACCGTGTGAAAGGAGGTCGAGCGCGGCCTCACAACGTCGCGCGCGCTCAGCGTTGAGAGCCGACACACGCAACACACGTTGCTCCAAATCTCGTGTTTGGCTCGGATCTTCGGTGCTCGCCCCGACCCAGAAGCCCAACGTTGATACCATCACGAGCGAAATAATGAGGGCGGCGATGTGTGCGCATCCCGAGACGCGACAATCGAAGCCTCGACGTGCCCCAACCTTGTACTCCACCATATCCTTGTTGAGAGGGTTGGTGTGTATTATATATACTCACAATAAGAAGAGTGCCACCACAAACGCCAACCACACACAACCGTGTCGGTGGCAATGGGGCAGATGGATGGCAACAACAAACTAAGCAACCAATGATGAGAATGATGAAGCACATGATGAACATCTAAACACAGAGATGGCGCAACAAGGGCCAACAACGATAGAAGCAATGGACCTCAATCCTTCGCACACAGAGGAAGGAAGTAGAAGAGGAAGCACATCAATATATATACGAGTGCCCCTCTGCATACACGCTAATTTGTGCTGAGCACAAACTCACTCGCCCTGAGACGTACCCACACCACCCACCATCATCAACAGCAACAACGAACGGCGCTAGACCGTTTGGCAGCGGCAGCATCTCAGGTGACGCAGCCCAGACGCTTTCATTCACGCACAACACACAAGGAAGAAGTAGTTGTGAAGGAAGTGTGCTAATGAGACGTAACGAGAAGATGGAGGAGGTCCATCCACCACACTTGTATAAAAGAGGGTTGCTTGTATACGAGCACGGATGATGATGATGATGATGATGATGATGATGATGATGATGATGATGATGATGATGATGGCTGGATTGTCACATCGCACTCGATCACTCTCCTTCGTTCATCCAATCCGCTTCCTCCTCCAGATCCCAACCGCCCTCTCTTCTATGCATCCCGCATCAGCAGGTGTGCCCATCAAAGCACACATGTGTTGTGGCGGCCAATGATGATGAGGATGTTGTGGTTGTTGTGCTGCGCCACAACATCTACTCCATCGGCGAGATGGATCGCCTCTCCGGTGCACGCATGCGCGGGCTGCGCTTCGGCGTACACTCGGCGGAGCTCAACGGTCGCGGCGCCGACATCCGCCGTGTTTCCTGCACACTCATCTGGCTGCCCGAGCGTGGTTGTGGTGACGGAATGGCCAGCGCGGGCGAGGCACGTCCTTCACCTGGAAGTAGATGTGTGTGGCTATCAGTCGCACGGGTGGAGCTCAGCGCTGCGTGTGGCAGCGCCAAGGGTGGCGCTATTTCCCGCACCAACGATGGGTGCGCGGGTGGCCGCCGACCTCCGCTCGAGGCGGTGGCGGATGCACATCGCGAGAGCCGCCCGCCCCCGCCCGCATTGCTGTTCGGGCTATAAAGGCTGCGGCTGATGGTGGTACTCACGGTGCTCTCATCATCAAGGAGGAGGGTGGCTGTTGCGGGGCTGCCCTGTTGTGGCGGCGGCATGTGCTGCCCGCGGAGTTTTGGTGTGCTGAGGTTAGACGTGGAGCCTGTCTGGCTGAGGGAGTGGGCCAAGGCGAGGCCGCCCCGACCGCCATGAACGAGGGCCTCCACGCGGAGCTCCAGTTCCTGTTCCCGTGTTGTGGCGCGATACACAGCGGCCTGATTCACCTCGCGCAGCTCCTGCGACATGAGTTCCACGTCTTGATGGCGTGTGGCCATGGTGTGTTCGCACTCCAGCACACGTTGCTCGAGCTCCACCTTCTTGTTCGCATAGGCCGCGCTGCGCTCCATCGCCTCCTCCTGCAGCGCCTCCACCATCGTGATGGCCTGTGAAAGATAGTCGGCCATCGCCTCGCGGCCATGCGTATCGAGCGGCGGAGGTGGTGGCGGAGGAACCACCGAGGGCAGTGGCGCGCACACCGGCACGGTTGGTGTTGCTGCGAGGCTTGAGCTCGTGGAGTCAAAGCTGCCGCTGCCACCACCGCCAAGACCGCCCTTGTCTTGGGCCTCCTTCACGAGATGCTCCAGCTCCTGCAAACTCAGCGTATGTTCCTCCAGAATGGTCTCGAGCTGTTGGCGCTGGTCAGTGAGGTAGCCCAGCTGCTCCTCCATGCGCTGCTGCGTTGGGCCTCCTTCTTCCTCTCGCAAGTGGCTGTGCATCTCGGCGATGGCGGCGGTCGTGGAGGCCAGTTTCACCTCCAGCTTGGCGCGCTCACGGAGTTGTGCGTTAAGTCGTTTGTGGAGGCTCTTTTTGTGGCGCTGCACCACATCAATGCGGCGGAGAAGACCATTCGTGATTTCCTCTTGGTTATGATCCGCCGATACCACATTCTGCCGTACGCCGGCGTGTAACGCCTCGAGTGTGGCACGTTGCCGCTCCACGTTGGCACGGCGCACGCGTACATCAAGGCGGCCTTGCTCCACCAACTCCAGCAGCTCCTCCCGCGGAAGCTTCTCTGCCTCACCACGCAGCGCATCCATCCAACCCGGTGGCGGAGGTGGCTGTTGCTGCGTCGCTGAGCACCATGAAGAGAGTGGGGCCAGTGCTGAGGCGTCGAGCTGCTGTGGTGGGGCGGAGGCAATCCACGCATCAGCCGCGAGGAGTGGAGGAGGTGGAGGCACCACTCTGCGTGAGGGGTGGCTGCCATCGTGTGCCTCACGACGTGCGCTTGACGTGGGTGTTGTGGCGTGGCTGTGGCTAACGGTACTGAAGGCCACCATGCCAGATCTCCGAGAGCTATCGCGGCTCGAGTGGCCGCCACCACGGCTGCTTAAGTGAGATGCGGCGGGCCATGCGAGAGAGCTGGAAGAGATCTCAGCCATGAGTGGGACCGCGGCTCCACGTGAGGCTGGGCGGCCCGAGGTGCTGCGACGTGTTTCCACCGAATCCATCAACATTGATTCGCCATGGCCGTCTCGTTGCACTGCGCGACGTGGTGTACGGCGTGGGGCGTAGGACGCTGCCGTGGTCGGGTAGTAGTGGTTGTGGGTATTGTGGTGGTTATGTGCAGATTGAATGGCCTCATCCGAGGCGATGGGGCGTGCGAGCTCGAACTCCGCCACTCTCGGCGTTGTGGGGCCCGCCGGATCGGCTTGACTGCTTTCAGCCGTAGATGCCATTGGATCTTCTTGTGTGCAACACGAGAAGGGGGAAAGTACTGACGCAAATCACGTAGACGTGTTCGCGTTGTTGTTGTTGCTGTTGTTGTTGTTGTTGGGGTGTGTGCGAGTGAGTGTACGTTTGTCTGTTGATAAATAAACGTTTGCAGGCTTGTGTCGCAGAGCGTGAAGGGCGGTGTTTTGGCTACCAACGCTGCTGCATGACCTTCCCAAGATGAGGGTATATGCTTCTCAAGCAGAACTACCATGTTAACCAACAAGAAGAAGTGGAGTGAAGAAGGCGTGTAAGTGGCAGATGGGGAGGAGATGCAACTCTTGCGGCAACATTTCGGGTGAATAGACCTCGTGACCACGAATATACGCGAGTGATCCAAGCATGCTTGCCAGATCAGCCCTCACTTCCTCATCGCACGACTCTCTCTCTCCCCCTCTCTCGCAAGGCGCAACTTTTCTTGCATCTCCGTCCAAAGCACGCCGCTGGTGTTGCTGCCGCTCATGTTTCCCATCAACAACGATGGCATAGTAGGGCAACGGGCAGAAGCTTTTATGAAAGCACATCAGTTGTTTATGTTGCTACTTCTCCAGAAATTCCGCCACACATCTGTTGGCTTGTTTCACTGACTGTAGCAGCACCCATCCGCATGGATTGCGGAGGGTCGAGAACAGGATCGGATGGGGTACCACCAAACATCATAACAGCAAAAGGGAAGAGGAGATGAAAATAATCAAGAGAGAGAGAGGGGGGGAAGGGGAGGAGGGAGGCCCCAAGACACACGAAGGAGCCTCTACCAATACCGTACACGCGTGAAGCACAGCAAGAAAAAAAAAAGGTACACAAAGGAAAAATGGATGATGGTGATGATGATGTGCGGTATGCCGCTTCATGAATTGTATTTTGGGGGAAGGGTGAAGGTTCCAGCAGAAATAGTCCGTCAGTGGAGAGCCACGGGAGCCTAAAGCGTGTTGGCCTGAGAGAGATGATGTTGTGTAGCACTTGTCGCAGAGCCGATCGCCACTCATCCCTCTCCTCGGCTATCGCCATCGTGCAACCGTCAATGTTATTCTTCTTTTTTCTGATATTTTCGTCTTGCGTTTGAAAACAACACTGGCATAAAAAAAAAACGGCTTCACTTCTACGGGGAGGCAAGGCAAGCAGCCAAGCCAATGTAGCCTCCCCATCAGCCCATCCGCATCTACAGCCACCAACATCACCGCCATCGTTTGTGGCTTGGGCGGTGCAAATCGCGTCTCTTCACCACATCACGTTGCTCCACCTTCACCCCAACACGCACACGAGAAAATAAGAGTATGGGAGAAGGAGAACAAGAGAGACGATCTGCAACAGCCTCATCCTTTTTTTGTTTCCTCGTCTATGATTGCCACATCCACACTGCCACCGTCAGCCACGTACGCTCACTCATGCACAGGGGAGGCTGGGGATGTGCGGGGAGGAGGTACAGCACATGCGCTGCGAGCAATATGGATCTTCTTGTTTCATTCATTCTGCTGTCAAGCGAGGCTCGTCGCCACAAGACGCACGACGCCAGCCCACCTGTAGTGGATGCCATCCTGTGCCACCTGTGTGATGAGCGATAGGAGAGGGGGGTTGATGGAAACCACCCACTTACGGAGCGTTTACGAGTTATCACAACAGCAGCAAAGAGTAGGTTCTTGGGAAGGAGAGGGGTGAGGGGGTGGTACACACTAGGGTGAAGAGAGGTGTGTATATCCAACCCCTGCAACCACACTATCCCTCCCCTTCTTGCCAACTCTGAAGAGAAAAGAGACTTAGGTGCGTATTATGAGCTGTTTAAACATATGAGTGTTGCATTTACACATGACTGTTTAATCCTTGTTTGGAGCCACACACACACACACACAACTACACGTACAACGTAGCACCAACAAGCCACCGCAGCAACAACCCTCGGTGGCCGTTGGTTGCCGGCGTTTGCCTATCGTCCTCGCCTTCTTCTGCAGCGTCATTCCAGCACGTGGCACCACCTCCACCCCAGCCGCCCTTCCTCTCTCGTCGGTGTGTGGGTGTAGGGTGCCACCTACTTACCCTTCACGACGTGTGCATAGGGTGGTGGCGGGGCGGCACCATACTGCGGTGTTCGCGCCGGAGTAGGCGGCAGCAATGTGGAGCCACCAAAGGCAATGCCGCCAACGTAGGGGCTCGTCCCAACGGGCGGCCCTGCCGCCAACGCCACCTCGCTGTACTGCGGTGGATCGCGCGCTTGGCTATGCGGGCGCGAGGCCTGTGCGATGGAGGGGCCGAGGAAGTTGGCCATGGGCGGGCTACCAGCGGCAGCCGGAGGCAGGGCGTAGCGCATCAGCGGTGAAACAGGCGGGCTTGTGCGGTGGACGATGGTAGGCGGGGTGTAGGGCGGTGTTGGCTTGGCGGTGGTGTGGAGCAGAAAGACACCCTGGCTGTTGCGGAGGAGGATCGACTCATGTGGGGCTGCTGGAATGGCAGGGATGTAGTGTGCGGCGGCACAGAGGTTGGGCGTGATATCCAGGGAGGGCGAAGGCTGGGCAGAGAGGGTCAGTGGGGTGGCGGCGATGGCCTCGGCGAAGGAGGGCGGCGGTGCCTTGGCTGGTGGAGGGGGAGGGGCAACGGCATAGCCGAGAAAAGGGCTCGTGCTCGGCACAAGGCTGGGTGAGCGGCTGCTCGCTGCGCCGTACATCGGCGGCGGAGGCGGCGGGGGTGGCGCCATCATGGGTGCGGCGGCGAAGGGAAGCCCGGGGGAGCGCCCCTCGACAATGAACCCGGGGAAACACGGATTGGCGTCAGGGGTTGGGGTCGGCGCAGAGACAGAAAAGGAGGGCAGCACCTCGGCTGCGGCCGTTGACTCCGATGTGGGCATGGCAGCCGCCTCCATATCATCATCATCGTACAAGGAATCCTCCAGGCCCACGGTAGAGAGCAGCTTCTGCAGCTCCTCAGCGTCGAAGCCGTCGTTGGGTTGGATGGCCGTGGTGAAGATGGGTGCGTTCGCGCCACCACCCAGACCCGCGCCAAATCCGCCAAAGAGGAGGTCCGACATGAGTGGCGCACGTACGCGGGTAGGCGTGAGGCTTGTGCGCGCAGGTGTTGAGTGCCTTGGTGATGAAGGATCTCGATAAGAGTGAGGAACCTCTACGATGTTTGCCACCTCACTATCTCTGCCTCTCCTTTCCACGGTGGAGATGGCGAGATGAGAAGCACAACCGCAACGATGGACAGCCCCCCAATCAACACGAGGGACGCGGATGTATGCGTGTGTGCGTAGCAGCAGGTATCGTCGTTCAGTCAGTTGGTGCCAACGTGCGTTAATTTGGTAGCTCAGCAGGTGGGTCAGCGAAGTTATCAATGAGCACCGTCGCAGGTAGCACAGAAGCCTTTAAAGAGAAGAGCAAAACGTAGTCGATTTCTGGTAGAATTATGCTGTGTATTATTGGGTTTGAAATAGGAAAGTTGGATGGCGTGTGGTAGCAAATGACCTAAGAAGAGTACAAGAACAAGGAGGAAGGAAGTAGAAGAGAAGGAGCACAGTGTCTTTTTTTTTTTTTGTGTGTGTACAGCACAACAGGTGATTCATGAGTGCAGGGGTGTAGATGAAGGCATGGCCATGTATGCATCTTGGGTGTGTTTTGTATTTTTTGTTGGGAGCGGTTGTAGTACCCCCATGAGATGGAGATGAAGGGTCCGATAACCTCCTCACCTCGTCCATTGGGAGCCCACCCGGCGCATCCGCATATCGATAAGGTGCCAGCTGAAGCTGCGGGTATGATTTTTGATGTTGGGGCCACAGAAAACGTCCATCAACGACACGCACAACGCAATCTACTTGGAGGCAGTTGGAGTTGGGGGTTGGGTTGCCGGGGAGGAAGACTTGCCCGCCCCTGAGCTAGCAGCAGCGGCGGGCCGTTCGTCGCCCGGGGGAGCGTGCTTGGTATCGCCAGAGACGGAAGAGGCAGGGGAGGCACCTCCAGCATCGGTGCGATGCTCTCCAGCGTTGGCAGCCTTGCGGGAGATGCCGTAGCGTCGCCCGCGTATCCGCCACGTTCCATGGACAGAGGTGTGATCCACGAACCGGATGAGTGGTGTCGTCCAGTCGTCCTCCCCGCCATCGGCCTCCACACGTTCAACGAGTGCCGCAATCTCCGCACTCAGCTTCCGCCCCGTCTGCTCCTCGACAAATTTAGCCACCATTGGCACACGGGCGTCAGTTGGGGTCAGCAGCACATGAACCGACCCAGGTCGGCCAGCCTGGCCAACGTGGGAGCTGCGATGTGCGTAGACCTCTGTACTCTGGGGCAGGTCGTAGTGAATAACGTGCTCCAAATCGGGCAGCTCCAGCCGCTTTGTGCCCAGGTCGGTACCCACGAGGATGCGGATGTCCCCTTGCTTAAACTCATTCAGGATTTGGTTGCGTTTTCGGCTGCGCAGGCCGCTGTGGACGTACTTAACCATGGATGATGGGGCATGGAGCAACGACTGGAGCTCCCCCGCCACCGCCTCGGCTGTTTCCTTGTAGGCACAGTACACAATCACCTGATCCCGCTTGAGGATGGATCGACGGTCGTAGAGCTTCTTGATGGCCTTCAAGCGGTCCTCGCGGGAGGGGAGGGGGTACAGGATGTGGCGAACATTCACATTGGTTTGCTGCTCTCGGCTGACAATAACTGTGGCAGTGAGGGGGGCTAGGTACTGCAGCGCGATGCGCTCCACCTCGGGTGACTTCTCGGCGGCCCACAAGGATACCTGATGATGTCGTGGGTTTTCCTTCACCTGATGCATAATGGAGAGGAGGGGCTGCTTGGCTCCATCCGTCAGCATCCGCTCCACCTCATCCACGGCGAGGAACTGCACCTCATTCAAGGAAACCAAACGCGCCTGGACGAGCTCCATCAGACGTTCTGGCGTACTCACGAGCACATCACAGCCCGCACGCAGCAAACGCTGCTGCTCATCACCCTCCTTGGCGGAGTCGTACATGGAAACGATGCGTACCTCCTCCGGGGCAAGACTTGTGTACATGGCGCAGCAGCGCTGAACTGCTTGACGGTTTGGGGCAACCGCCACGACAACGGGGGCGGCGGGTCCCGAGGAGGAGGACGAGGAGCCCCTAGCCTCATCCCGCTGGAGGCGGAGTAGCACGGCCAAGGAAGGAACGGCAAAGGCCACCGTCTTGCCACTTCCATTGGGGGAGATGCCAACAACATCCTTCCCGCTGAGCAGGACGGGCAGGGCGGCGGATTGCACCAGGGTTGGGGTAGTGTAGCCGCAGCTGGCGATGCCCTGGACCAGCTTCGCCGGGAGAGAGTCCGAGACCTCGCGGAAGTGCTGAAAGCCACGCACGGGAGTGATGCGGTTGTGTTCGTCCAGCACACGTACCTGGTAGGCAATGTTGCGTTGAATGCTGTGGCCCTCTACTTTTCCCTCACTCTCCATCACCTCCCCGTACATGCCCATATCCTCATCCTCCTCGTCATTTTCATTCTTCTCCTGCGTCACCCGACGACCTCCACGGGCGAGGCTGGCGCCACCCGGGCCAAACTTTTTGATGAAGCGCAGAGGTGGCGGGAGGCCATCCGGGCGGGGGAATACAACGGGGAGGGGGTGGCCAGGCACCATGGCAATACCATCCACTGCACGTCGTGACTCCAGCATCGCCGCCGCCACCGCCGCCGCACCCGCAGCACCCTGCTTATCACGTCCCTCGCGCATCACCGCATCGGTATCGGCCTCTTCACCCTTGAGCGGTGCGTGTTCCTCCGCCACGTTGCCCGCCACAACATTGTCGGAGCCCACCTCCTGCAACCTCAACTCTGCGTAGAGCACCGAGGGGTCATAGCTCTGCACCTTGGCAGAGGAAAAGATGCGATTGGCGTCGTCGTTGGCGAAGTTGGAGGTCTCGCCGTAGAGCTGAAAACTCATCCCACTTGTGTCGAGGGGGTAGGTGTAGGAATCACCGTAGACGGCGGCGGAGGATTCGGGGGAGAGGCTCGTGGCCATGGGGGCGATTATGGGATCAACGGAAACGGGCGCGTCCACAAAATGGCGAAGCGAGCAGCACACGGCGCTCGTCGTCGTGGCAACGCTGCTTCGACGGCCCAGGAGGGCAGTCGCCGCCTGGCGCATCATGGCCTGGCGGTGTGGTGCCTGCATCCTTCTGTACACGCAATGAAGGCAACTAGTGAACACAGTGACAATCAATGTCAGACGCCAGTGCTACACTGAAGCAAGAGAAATAGAGAGAGTACAAGGCAACATTGTAGTACGAAGGAGGCCAAGCATCTCCTCCCACAACCACATCAGCGGGCCGTGATAGAAGAAGAAAAGGAGTAGGCGGAGGAACACAAGGGCCCCTCTGCTCTCTGCTTCGTTGGTGTTGTTGTTGGGGGTGGTCCTTCATGGAGCAAAGATGGTACCTAAAAAGATATGTGTTTGACGGGAGAGATAAAGGCCCTTGCCTCACCACTAACGGTATGGAGAAGGTGACGACGATGGTGTGTACGTACGTGTGCAAACACCTACTGTGTGTGCGGGCCTTAGTTGAAGTTGTACTCCGGCAGACGCGACTGCCCATAGCCCCCCGTGGGGGCACCACTGCCAAAATCATAGGTGCCCAGGCCTGCAGGACGGGCAGGAGCGTGGTGATCCTCCTCCCCCTCGTTGCCATCAGCGCCAAAGTTGTAGACCGGCCGCGGAACCGCACCGCCCGCTCCAGCCCCGGAGCTTTCTCCGCCGCCAAAGTTGAAGCCAAAGAGGCCACCTCCCGCTCCCCCCACATCCATCGTGGCCGCCGCCGTCGTTGTTGCCGCTTGTGGGGTGAAGTCATCCATCTCATCGTAGTAGGGGTCCACGGCGGGGGCCTCGTGGGTGGGGGCCGGCTGCTGCTGCTGTGGCACCTCACGCACGGCGGAGGTGACGAAGTGCTCATCCTCTCCACGTCCGGCCACCTGAAGGGCAGATGGGGCGGCTCCGAATTGAAATGTCTCGCGCATCTTGAAGAAGTTGGTCGCGCTCGCCTCCTCCGAAGGTGGTGAGGCGTCAGCACTGAACATGTTTCTGCTGAGTCCCTCGGGTCGGAGAGGATCGCGGAAGCCGCCACTTTGCTTCGGTGCGGCACGGGATGGGGCATCCGCACCAAAATCGCTGGAGGTGGGAAGGGCGTCCTGATGTGCGGATGGGGCTGTGGCCTTCATGTTGTGAAAGGCATCCAAAATCTGCTTGCGTTGATCCTCGTCGAGCATCGGGGGTGGGGCTGCATCACCAAAAAGATCATCCACGGTGGTGTGGCCGGGTTTGGCCTTGGCCACGCCGCCCTCGGTGGTGGCCGTCGCGGTGGTATCCGGTTCCGGCGGGTTCTTGGCGCGGGCCCACGCCAGCACATGGCCTGAGGCGACGGTGGTCATGTGTTGGATCTTGGGCTCGAGCTGCTTCCGCTCCTGGTTGAGCTCCTGGATACGCTCGTTGATTTGCTTCGCCTCACGACCTAGTGGGGTGTTGGTGTGCACCTGCTGCGCCTGCTGTTGCTTCTCGTTGGATGCCCGAATGGAGGCCTCGGACTCCTCCAGGATCTTTAGTTGTGATTCGAGGGTGGAGACCTTGTTTAGATTGGAAATGAGCTGCTCCGTCACGTCGGTGCGCTCCTGCAGCCGTCCCAGCACACGTTGCTCCTCTTCGAGCTTCGAGAGTTGCGCGCGGAGCTCCACCTTGCGGGTCGTCACACGGGCAAGCTGATCAGCCGCGCCAGCACCGGCACCACCACCAGCACCCGGTGCCGCCCCGCCACCAATCATGGCTTCTATAGTGGCCGTCGGGATGCCGCTGGTCAAGGCCATTTGCCGGAGGTAGGCCGCCGTCTCCCCGACAAAGTTGTTGCGATGTCTGCGCGCGGTGGCCAAAAACTGCGCGGCAACGATGTCGCGGCACCGTGCCGTCACGACGGTTGTGGCGAGGCCTTGTGAAGCGGTCAACTGCTTCCGCTTCTGCTCCAGCTCCTGCAATCGTGCCTCCATCGGGTTGGTGGGCTGCGAAGTGCCGGACTCCCGCATAACCTTTTGCCGCTCAAGCATCGTCTCCAGCGAGATGAGCAACGTCATAGCCTCCTCCCTCGACATCTTCTTGATGCTTCCCTTGATGGCCGCCACGGGTGCCGCCTCGTTGGCTGGAACAGCGGGTATCAAATCCCCAAAGACCGGCGGCAAGCTGTGCTCGCGATACACGAGGAAGGCCACCTTGATGGTGGCCATGACCCCGTACATTCGAAAGGACTGCGTCTCAATGCCGCGTCCGGTGTCGTTGTTGCCCATGACGAGGGAGCAATCCACATCCACCTCACCCACAGTGCGGCGTGGGGAGCCCTTGGTGTACTCATCCACGCGGAACTCCACCAGCTTAGGGGCATAACGTCGTCCCACCTGCCGGCCACTCTTGAAGTGCAAGATGGCCGCTCCTTCTGGCATGCTGCTGAAGTCCACGACCCCACCCTGTGCGGAGTAGCACGGAGTAGAGCGGTTGGTGTCTCCGCGACGGTAGTTGATGGTGTACATTTGCCCATCCGCCATGGAGCTGCACTCCACAGAGACCACCTTGAAGCGTAGAATGTGTGTATCGGGCATCTTTTTGGTCTGCACGCCACGGTACCTTGAACGGGTGTGATGGAGAGGCTCCTCAGAAACACAGAGAGGAGTGTTGCGCGAGGAGGGCAAAGATTGAGGCACGCTAAGCTGCTACGAGCCAAGCCCAATCGTCAAAGTATGGCCTGTGGGTCCTATGTTCTGATGCACATGACGCGCAAAGCGTATAGAAGAAGGAGAGGGTTAGAAGAGGAGAGTTCCATTAGTGGCACAAAAGAATATTGCACAGCGGGGGGGTGCTAAAGCCTCTCCGGCCTTCTTTCCGAACAGAGCCAGCGGCTGCATTCGGTTGTGTTCGATTGAAGTGCTATTCATCAATCGATCAAAAAAAAAAAAACATTAGGTGGTACGTATGGTGATGATGATGATCTTTGGCGCACTGTCTCCGAATGAAACATGAAAACATGGGAAGGACAGATCGGCGTTCGCCAAGGATAGTGAGGCGGTATGTGTATAAACGCGTCGCCCTCATGGCACCTCGAAGCACCGCCTTCCGAAGAGTTTTGGCGACATCCTCTCTCCCGTCCATATTGCTGTGGAGCATGTGAGGGAGGAGAAAGAGGAAGAATGGCCTGAAAGCTGGAGAATGAGAAAAAAACCGAGCGGGAGGGGAAAAAAAAGAAAGTTGGTGAGGTTGAGGGCGGCTCCACAGCTCCCCAACCGCCCCAGTCGTGGAGATGAGCGGGGTCATGAAAGACTCATTCTGTGGCGGTACTTCAGCGGCTGCGTCTCGCCCCTCCGAGGCGCTGCACGTCTCTTTTTTTCATCCAATGCGCACGTGGGCGAGCAAAAGCACATCAGCAAACCCCATGCGGAAGATAAGAGGCGGCAAACGCACTACAGTCAGTGCTCCCCATCGAATGGTGGGAGGTGACGAGCCACATTGTACGACCAGCCGAGCACACACATCACAACAACAGGAAACAAATTGGGAAACACAATCAAACAACAAAAGATCAATCCATGCGCAGATCCAACTTATGAACATACTCGACAACAACACATACATCATGAAGGGTGAAAAATCCTGAGCGACGTCAGCTGCTTCTTCCCTCACGCGTTCAGAGCACTGTGGGTGTAGATGGTCCGCTTGTGTCTCACACCAAAGGCTACCACACCAGCCACACATGCGAGTAGTTCATCTGTGGCGCTGCATGGAGGACGAAAATAGAGGACCGTCACCAGACACCTCAGCTCCGCGTACGAAAGAACGAAGCAAACAGACAAGATCTCATGATTCAGAGGCAGTGGGGAGGGAAGAGGATCGTCCAACGGAGCCCCGAGTGGGTCACACAAGAGAGCACCCTCATTCCCTGCGCTGCGCTGAGCAGTTCGGACCACAAACAAAGGAACAAGAAGAAAAAAAGAATCAAGAGTTGGGCAGTCAGCCCTAACCATCACCCGCGACGTCTATATGAACACAAAAGAAAGAGGAGATGGGGGGAAGGGGGCAGCACCCTCGAATGGCGCGATCGTTCGCCACTGGCGTCATTCTCGCGTTGAGGGAACGTCCACACACACACACACACACATAAGATCGCGCAACGAGCACAGACAATAGGGACAAGACGTTGATCGTTCTTTTTTTTGTTTTGCTGCGCCAGTCGTCACCACAGCCCGCAACCGGTGTGACTGCTCAGGAGCCAACACATGAGGCGACACATGAGATTCATCACCCATCGCGGCTTGGAAAAAAGAATACGGCGGCGAACGGTGATGCATACCCCCTCAGCCACAAGATGAGCGGGAGAAGGAAGGGAGAAAACGAGCACAAAGTAGTGAAAAGAGAGGTCTCAAGGCGTACAATACACAACACAGAATACAGACAGATACGGCCACCACATCTGTAGGGCATGATCCACCGCCCTGTGGTGAGGGAGGTAGCCACGCTTGCTTTCGCCTCAACCCAGCGTGTTCTCCACAGATGGAGCAGATATACAAGGAAATGAAAAAAGAAGCCACATCATCTCTCTCACACACACACAGGAGATGAATGACGGAGGATGAATGGAAGGATGCATGAATAGTTGGCTATCACGGCCTCCGCTCAGTTGCTGTCGTCTATGAGCATGAGTGAGGCACCTGCTGCATCTCCACTCTGGTCTAGTTGCGCGCGCACGTCACCACACACTTATCCGTACCGGAGAAAGTGTGCTATTCACGAGGAGGAAACGCAAGTTGGTGGAGGCCCCGCAGCCAGGTGCCCCTTGCATCTATGAGTTCTATTGAGTAGGAAAACAAAAGCACCCGCACACACAACGCAATACATCACAACACATCACCGCACATCAATTGGAGACGTTGGGTTAAGGAGGACGGAAGAAGACGGCTTCTTCACTTCCCCTCACAAAACCAGACAAAAGTGACATGAAAACCAGAAACGAGGAGGGAAGGGTGGTGCACAAACATAAGTATGGATACGAACAGTACTCATCAGCCAGTGATTGCGATAGGGGGGGAGGTGCCAGGTGAGGGTGGCGCGGCAACGACCATCAACTGGAAGATACCATGGGCCACAGACAAGTGGCACAACCCAATCTGGCTGTGTATTTCCCCTACGTCTTCGACTTAGAAACTTTGATCGACGTTGTTCGTTTTTTCTCTCCAACGATGAAAACAAAAAGATATCTGATGTTGTTGTTGTTGTTTCATGTTATCGCAGTAACGTAGTAGTAGTACTTGTGCGATTTGTGAGTGCATATGTATTTGTGCGTGTGTGTGTATGCATGGTGTGCTTGAAAAGAAAAAAAAGTGTGTGTGTGTTGAGGATGTGTACCCGTCATGTCCATAGTCCAGAGAGACTACGACGCTTGGGAAACAGCGGTGATATATAAAAAAAAAAGGGACGGGAATGAAAGGGCAGCGCGGCTGAGTGCTGGGAGGAAAGCGGGGGAGTCTTGCGGTGAAAGGCCTCTGTCGATGGCCATATCCACGTCTCACCAACACTCGCTGCTGCTCTAAACGGTACATGAGGGGAAAGGGGGAGAGGGAGACATGGCGGAGCGACGGTTAGGCACGGCGGCGGCCAGCGGCGGCGCTTCCTCTGGTGGAGGGCTTCTTGCCGCGGCGAACCTCGCGGAACCGCTTCTCGTGTGCGGCAGTCGCTCCCGTGGCGGGTCGCACATCACGATTGAGCTGATGCATCCAAATGCGGCACTTGTAGGTTGTGTGCAGCTGGCGGGTAAGGACGTTGAAGTCCACGTAGGCGTCGCTGGTGTACTTGATGGTCAGCTTCTTGCGGTCAAACTGAAAAATGGCATCCTTGATCTCAATCGGTGGGTCGAGGCGAATCTGCTCGAGGCAGGCGTGGCAGTGCTCCAACGCCGCGGCCTCTGCGTGGTCCAGCTCCATGAAAACCTGCATATCCAGCTCTGTGCTTGCACGTAGGACCTTGGGGAGGCCCATCACCTCGTCGTGCTCCTCCTTGTTGGCGTTCTTGTGTTCTGTAGATACACGGCGAACAATGGAGGTGATCTCTCCCATATCCTCCCCACGATCACCCTCGACCACAACGTAGCGGCCCACAGCCTCCTCGGCCTCCACCACGGATGGAAAGACGGTGTTCAAGTCCGTCAGGCACACGTGGGCTTCCCCACAGCGCAGCTCCACCACCATCTCTGTTGCCCACATCGTGCGTGGTGAGGTGGTCTTCACGGAGGAGCCCTGGTGCGAGCCCATCGTACCCTCCAACTGGGCAGAGCTGTCGTGGCTGTTGATGCCGCTGGAGAGGGGCTGAAAGAGGGACCGACGAACGTTGGGCAGGGAGGCGTCCAGGGCGTAGTTGTTGTTGGTCATTCCGTAACCGCTCGTCATGGCTGGTGTGCTGTAGGGAGTGAATGGTTGTGCGTAGCGGTTGAGCTCCGAGCTGTTGCTGTAGACGGAGCTCTGCCAGCTCATGAGGGGTGAGTAGCACTCCATTGGGGAGGTGGCGCAGCTCACGGATGGGGTCATATCCGCACAGCTGTTAACGGAGTCCTCAGGAGCCAGGATGGACCCAGCGTAGGGGTCGTGTGTCATGCACATCTTCTTGGCCGACAAGCGCTGCTTTGCCTCATCCAGCATACGACGGCTGCTAGGGCCGTTCATGCAGTTTGCCGCCTGAAGTGTGGCGTGGGTGCAGTCGCTGAGGGGCATGTCATCCTTCCGAATAGCGCTGTGCATCATCATCATGAGCAATTCGGAAAAAGTTGGAGGGATGGGAAGAGGATTGAACACGACGCAACGGGGTGGCGAAGTGAACTGGGAAAAGAGAATTTGACGACGATTCGTGCGGATTGTGCAGTTCAATGAAGGAGTAACAGATGCGCACCTTGTGTATGTGTGTCCTAATCCGTCAAGCAGTGTAGCAGCCCAGTAAAACGAAGAATGGCTCCGTAACAACTATGTAAGTGAGCACATGTTTGGTGAAGAATGGAGAGAGAACGAGAAACAATGTTGTCATGTTGGTGAGCAGACGTGACTCACCGTTAGAGCATTGGCACAACGGCGGTGCGTACGTACTTATCATCATGGATCTCCATCAGGCATTAGGGAGAGGGAGTTCAAGGGGAGTGACATCCCCACACGCACACACACACACACTCGCACTCACTCGCCACATTCGCGTGGCCCAGAGTTGACGCGCCAGATTCGAACAAGTCCGTCATCTCCACCAGAAGCGAGGAGCGCCCCTGACCCATCCACTGAATCGATGCGTCCAAAAGGAGAGAAGCTGACGGTGTTGACGTCACTCTCGTGAGCCTCGAGTTGCCGGTGAAGGGTACACACGTGTACGCCTTCGTCCGCCCCTGCCTGTTGGGATAGGCCCAACAAGGTGATGCTGTCGTCGCCGCTAGCACAGGCAACGACGCAGGCCCCACGAGGTGCCCATGCAATGCTGTAGATGCTGCGCTCTGCGAAGCCTGTGTAGCGTGCGAGCATCGTCAAGGGGTCTCCGCGGTGTTTTTCTCCCCAGAATATGACGCTAAGGTCATCGGAGCATGTGGCAAGCATCGGTAGTGGAAGATCCCGCTGCTGCTCCTCGGCCTCGTGGACATCCGCGAGGCTTGGCTCCAGCTGCTGAAGTGCAATCTCCCACACCGTTCCCTCGTGAGCCGTGAGGGTCTGGATACAGTGCCAATCATCCTGGCGCAGTGCGTCGGTCCACACCTTGATGGTGTTGTCATAGCTACAGGAGAGTACCATTGGTGCCGCATCCAAGGAGGCACAGGTGGGGAGACGCCATAGGCAGCACTTCACGTCCTGGTTATGCCCACTAAGAACACCAGCACACTCGTACTCGCCCTCCTCCACGCGTTCCCAAACCCACACGCTGTGATCTCGTGAGCAGGTCGCCAGCATTGAGTTTGAGGCCCAGGAAACACACTTGACCTCGCTCTCGTGACCGTCCAGGACCCCTTCCACCTCGAACTCCGTCGGGCAGTCCTCTGACACACGGCACCAAATGGTGACGGTGTGGTCAAAGGAGGCACAGGCCAGGTAGTCCCCGTTGGGGGACCAGCTCACGTGGCGCACAGTGCGGTCATGCTCCCCGGCGAGCAGGCCGACGTTTTGCCACACCCCATCCGACCTGACGCTCCACAGTCGTGCCGTACCATCGCCCGAGCACGATGCTAGGATATTCGCTGTGGGGCTCCACGCAACACACCACACACGATCGGTGTGCCCAGACAAGGTAGCCACTGGAGTCATGGAGATGCCACTCATTGGATCCTCTGGAATTGAGAGCATGGCTCCAAGTGAGAGCTTAGTTAATCAAATCGTGAAAATCAAATGGAAAGAGAAGGAGAGTACACCTAAGCATGGTCCGCGTCCTAGGAGCTCTGACTCCTTTATCCCTCTCACGTCACACACCACTCAAGTGTGCCCAATACAGCTGTCTGCCGTTTAATCGCACGCGGTTAATGGTCATCTCATTCAAACCTATACTTACGAGAAAAAGATGGTCGACTTAAGCCTGAAGAAGCAGCGCACAACACCACATCAGTCCTCATCACTGTCGGGAAACTGGTAGGCACGCACGGTGAGATCCACACCCGCACCATAAAACTTACCCTTATTCTTTTGCTTGAGCTTATTGAAGCCCTTGCCCTTGACCCGCATCATCTCCTGATTCTGACGAAGAACCAGGTGCTCCTCACCAGGGCGGTTGTCCTTGAGCTCCTCAGCTTCGAAGGCAACCTTCGTTGGGTCGATGCGCTGGAACCGGCGAAAGGTGCCGTCAGGGTTCTGATTGGCGGGGCCACGGCGTCCACCGGAAGGGCTGCTGCTGGCATCCGTACGCACTGTCTTTCGCACCGGTTCATCCTCCTCGTCAGAGCTGTCGCGGGTGGGTGCAGTCTTCGGCACGCTCTTGGGAGAAGCCTTGGGTGATGGCTTCTTCGCAACTGGCTTGCGAACGGGCTCGTCTTCGTCAGAGCTGTCGGGGATAGGAGCCTTCTTGGCGGCAGGCTTGCGCACGGGCTCATCATCATCAGAGCTGTCGGGAATAGGAGCCTTCTTCGGCACGCTCTTGGGAGAAGCCTTGGGTGATGGCTTCTTCGCAACTGGCTTGCGAACGGGCTCGTCTTCGTCAGAGCTGTCGGGGATAGGAGCCTTCTTGGCGGCAGGCTTGCGCACGGGCTCATCATCATCAGAGCTGTCGGGAATAGGAGCCTTCTTCGGCACGCTCTTGGGAGAAGCCTTGGGTGATGGCTTCTTCGCAACTGGCTTGCGCACAGGCTCGTCTTCGTCAGAGCTGTCCTGAGCTGCCGCTGAACCCGATTTGCGCATGCGAAGGAGTGCCTCAGGAAGACTCTCATGTCCCAACAATTCGGTGCGTTTGGCACGGTTCAGGGGTGCCTTGTCAGTTTTCCATGCCACGGCAACAGAGGGAAGCTCCGAGCGGAGATACTCGTCCACCATGACGTTGACGGCGGACTGCATGACGATGTACACAAACTGAGTTGCAAGGAGAGGTTCTGTGATTGTTGGGAATGTGGTGCGGAATCCATTTGAGAAGAAAAGCAAGAGAAGGAAGAGGAGATTCATGTAGTACACCAGAAGCTGGAGCAAGGAGCATGAGTGCCTTGAGAGCATGAAACATGAGGAGTACAATGAATAGCAGGTGATGCTACCCTCAATCCGATCTGCACAACACACGAAACTGAGCAGAGGTGGGGAAGAGATTTGGCAAAGCCACTGGTTCATGTAAGGACCGCCACATCTCCAACAGTGTCAAGAGGGCACACTAAAGACTTAGGGTCCAACGGTACAGCATGCTGTTGCTGGCCGAGCAGCACACCTCAATACTTCGCTGCGAGTCGTCTTTCTCCTCCACAATGACAGAGTCAAGAAGGCCTCCATCAGGGCTACAAAAGGAGCCCATGAAAGCCAATGAGCGGACATCAAATACGGCCACTTCCTCCGTTGTTGTCAGTAGCACATAGCGCCCTAAAGGTGTTCCCCTACACCGCGCGAAGAGCCCCATGTCGGAGCAGCTGACAAGCGGTGACGCATTTCGCCGAACGTCAAAGACGTCCAAGCAGTGTGTGCCCTGACTTCCACGTCGAGAGACGCAGGTGATGAAGTGAGTCCCAGCAACGGTTCCGGACGTAACATAGCCACTTGCCTCCCCGCAGAGTGTCGCCTTCGGCGCACGTCGGTCATAGAGTGTAATGCCGCTGCCCCCGCCAAGGACAACTGCCTCATCTGAGTTGCGAGATACAACGTCCGTTCCATTGATGTTGATGGTGTAGTGCCACAATGCGTTCGAGTCAAATAGATTGCCCGCAGTTCCACACTGGAGATTGGCACGGGCGTCATTGACGCCCGAGATACACCAAACGTTGTCGCCCTCCAAGGCCACAGATGAAACATCCAGCAGCTCAACGGCATCAACAGAGCGGGTAGCGCGCACATTACCATGTGCACGAAGGATGGTTGTTGCCCACGAGTTTCTTCGCGTGCGGTACACAACCGACGAGATGTCACCTGAGGTGCCCAGTGACTTGAAATACGAAGTCCCTTCAGGAAGGGCAACCGGCGGCATTGTGGCGTGTTCAATGAGGCTCGCAAAGGAGCTGCAGGGACCAGCTTCCTGGAGCCCGAGTCGCACCAGTCGAGAGGGAAATTTCCCCCATCCGCTTCCGAATGCGATGGCGTCCAGCTCCGTCGGCCCTGACAGAGTACCACCACGATGTAGACAAACTAAGGGAAGCGGACCTTGATATCCACTGCAGTGGGTAAAGGCACAGCCAAAGTGATCTGCAAATGACTCCCATGTGTTGGGCATCTCCATATTCGCAGCCACTCTACGAAACCTGGAACTGTGAAGTGCGGTCGCACATGCGATTGTGACGAAGACTAGCTACCTGAGTCACTATGAAGATTTAAAAAAAAAAATGAGACAAAAGCAGAAAGTGAACAGACAGTTCATTGTGTGAGGGTCTCATGACGCAGAAGCTACACAGTCTTCAGCCCCCACATGGTGGTGAGAAGGGAGCTGGAGAAAACCGTACTCGGGTGGAAACATTAAGAGAATAACGAAATCATATTTGCGGGCAGATGCAGAAAGGATCTCTTTAGATCTTGCTGGGGTAGAGGTACACGCGCACGCGGCGGCCGATGGCGGAAGCAGGCACGGAGGCACCGTTGAACTTCACGCGGACCATACCGGCGTTACCGTGGGGGCGGGTGACGCGGCCCCAGATGGCGCGGGTGGTGCTGCGGCGAGCGGGAGCCTTGCTCCAGCGCACACAGCGCTTCACCTTCTGGCCGTGGTAGACGTAGCACACGCGCTTGCCAGTGTACCAGGCAGCATCGTCGCGGGTGTTGACGTTCTCCACGCGCACGAGGGCCGTCTGCTTCGTCTGGCCGTGAAGACCGCGGGTGTACCCAGCGAGAGTGGCCTTCATGTACAGGCGGGGAGCCTTGCGGTTGCGGTTGACGGTGCTCTTCTTCTTAGCGAGCTGGTGCAGCTTCTTGCTGCGATCAACGTGAACCTTCGAGAGAGCCATCCTTTCGTGTGTCCGATGCTATGATAGATGACAGGGGCAAGAAAAAGAAGAAAAAGAAGAAAAAGAGTGTTTTTGAATCATCAGGCAAAACTGCCTCCGCACCAAGAACAGAAGAATAACTTGCAATAGTTCAGAATGAGCCTCATTCGAATCCTGTCTGTCCAGCTGGGGAAGGAGAGAAAGCCACTGGGCACGCGTTCAGAGACTACTCAGCAGCTAGAGCCATCTTGGGTCACTACTTGACGTAACTGGGCATGAATATCATCTCTGGATCTTCGGGTGTCAGTGCCATCGACGCATGTCACATGCTTCCATCTGGGCAGATTGTGGCAGCACCACAAAAAAGACCGTCGTACGTTTTCCTTATATGCAACACCGGCTGTTTCGTGAATATCCAAGGCCGCACGCGTGGCGTCATTGTGCATAGCCTTGAGGGCTAACTCTGGAGGCAGATCGAGGTAGAAGACAAGGTCCGCCGGCGGTAGTCCGAGCCATTGAACCTCCATTTCTTCCAGCTGTGTGATGAATGCAGTTCGTTCCTGTTCTGGGAGTTTCGATGCTTGATGGCCGAAGTTGGCGGTGTAATAGCGGTCCAGCACAACCACCGCCCCACGTTGCTTCCACATTATCATCTCTGGCAAGCAGCCGAAGCGGTTGAGAGAGTAGATGAAGCTAAACAGCAGCGGATTGAGTGTGTTGATCTTCCCCTTCTTTCCCGATAAAAGAATCCGGAGTACATCCCCGTAGAGTCCCCCATCTCTGGGAAAATCAAGTGTCTTGACGAAGGGGCAGCACTTGTGTTGTTGCAGAGAGCCAACGAGCATGGAAGTCTGCGTGGCCTTGCCTGCTCCATCACCACCCTCAATCACAACGATTCGGCCGGGGGGTAGCACTGTTGAAGGAAAGAAGGCACGAAGGTCATCGTCACAAAGTGATTCTCCACCGCCAGAGGCCATCGACAGCAGCTCGCACTGCATCACCCGGTCACTTGACGTTGAAGCACAACTCGGGATAAGGGTTGGGATACGAGCAGCGAAGAGCGCGAAGCCCACATCAAAATCGGTCGGCCTGCCACAAGCAGCAATGAAGCAGAAGAAGCAGCTTCTTTGGGTATCTAGTGGCCGGCTATACCATGCATGCGCGAGACCGTCTTTGGTGCAGTCGATGACTTGGGATCGAGGAAATACCAAATTCGCGCAGGTACGTACGCGGGACAGCACGCTGTCTGAAGCCGGCTGCTCCAGGCTGCCCAAGTCAAGGAAGATGCACGCATCTAACATCTATGAGTGTATGAAAGGAAGGGAGTCGCACTTTCAAGGAATGAGCACCGTAGTTACGGCTGTGCTCGACACGAAACCTTCTTTCGATATTCTGATCAACAGCAAAGAGATAAAGGGACATGATGTAGAGCCAATAAGGAGTTCGACAAAGTGGTGTCGCCACCGTTGTTCGGAGATTGATGTGGGAAATAGCAAAACTCAACTTAATGTGGCAGTGTGGGAAAGATGAGATCAGGGGGAGGGGGAGCGCAACCCTCCCCCCCTATTCGGATGGTAGGCGCATCCATTGATGAATGCAGCGAGCCGCTGCAACTCTCACTTTTCGTTTTCGGTCTGACAGGGCCGTTTGGGCCCACGACACCACTTGTGGACGTGCCATGAGAAGAGCAGACCTCTCCGCGGTACGCAGTGAGGAGTCTTGAAGTATGGCAGCAGCCCGTGTTCCAGACTCTGTCATGAACTCCAGAACACTGCATCGGGTTGGCAGGTCTTCACCTTTTCCTTCTCCGTTGTCAGAGAGTTCACATAGAAGGCAGCGCCACAACCCAGCATGCTTGAAGGTAGCGTCATGGATCAAATCGCAGGGAATACCACGCCGATACATTTGCAGCAGAAGCGCGCGGAGGTTTGCAGCTTCCACTTCTTCTTTGCAGCCCTGGTGAACAACCGACAGAAGAAGAGTGATGGAATCTGCGCGTGAGAGAAACTCAACTGTTTCAGATTCCTGTGCGCGTAGGAGACTCGTCCAGAACACAGGCTGTCTCAGCAGCGAACCGTCCGTGAGGGCGGTGGTGAGAAACGCCGACCACAGGGAGCCTCTCACCGGCCGATGCATTGCCGCATATGGGGCAAATCCAACAGCCTCGATGAATATGGACTTCTCCTCGCTCTTCAAGTTGCTGACAAGTTTCTCTCGCAGTTCCTGAGAAAGAAATTGCTCGCTACGGGGACCTCTCAGTAGATCTCCCCAGAACGTAGCAACGAGGAAGTACGCGTTGTGCATCTCATGACCATCAGAGTTCACTTGTAGAGACGGGTGGTTTCGCACTAGCCCCACAACCAAGTTGGCAGAAATCTGGGCGTCGTACGCTCCCGATGAAAGCGCTATGGCGCTCGCAGTTAGCAAATCAGTACACATCTCGCTTCTGATAACCATATCTTCGCGAGCGACAAGGAGGGCGGCAGTTGAAGTGTAGCTTTCAATAGTGTTTACTTCCAGATGTTGCTGGACGCAGAATGACCTGCACGCCTTTGAGTAGAGGGTGCACAGAGCTGTGAAGTACTCAACAGAGCGTTGTGCCAGAAGCTTTTCTGCGATATTCCCCACTTGCAAATCAGACAGAGAGCCTTCCTCAATGCAATCGAGGATTTGTTGGAGAGATGCTGCTCTGAGGGCCGTAGGAGCCTCGAGAATCCAGCAGGAAGAATCGGATGTGAGCAGACCGTCCAGGATGACAAAACAAGCCGCATCGATTCCGCGTGATGAGAGGTTAACCAAAAACTGAAGCCCAGATGATGGAAGGATTCCATCCACGTGGAAACAGCGAGAGAGTGCTGGCTCACACACATCCCAATCTAATGATGAAAATGCAGAAATGACGCTATTTTGCGTCCTGCGCACCAAGGAGGGATCGTTTTCATGTGTCGCAGCGCGAAATAAACCCATGAGAAGTTCGCTCCAGGAATGACCTCCAGCTAAATTCCAGCCCATGAGGTGAATAAGCTTAATCGATGACGCAACAAATTCGATGATGCATAAGCGTTTGAGTGGCTCACTCTCCCGCTCAGACAATAGCTGCGTACTCAGCTGGCATACATGTTCAACGAGGAGCATTGAAGCGCGGCTAACGTGTGGCGCCGCCGCTTGATCCAAGGTACCTGACCGAACGCATCCATCAACAAATGCATTTACCGTAGCTGAAAGTAGTACAAGCACGCTGGGATTGTTACCTCCAAGATGTGTGCACAGCAGCGGGAATAGATACACAAAAAATGCTAGGCAGCTTTCATCCGCAACAGACATGATATTGAACACCATCGTGGCATAGGCACAGTAGGTACTACGTGCTGATGACAAAGACACATTGACGCCTTCCACCACTGGATCAAAAACAGTAAGCAATGACGTTGATACACTGCCAGGAATGAGCTTGCGGCAAATATCCTGTAATAGATTCAGACTGGATTGTAAAATTGGGCTCCCTGTTTGAGCAAGCTCACTTTCCTGAGATTGAAGAACCACTTCATTTCTCAGGTGCATGACAAGAGAGCGCGCGTGCTCCTGAATTTGATCCACGGAGTAGGTATTAATGCACATTCCCAACAGCTGGATCACATCGCTCTTCACTGAAAGAGAAGGTGAGCGCAGTTTCGACAACAGAAAGGGAAGGCACACCTCTGAGAATGAGGAATGTGACATGCACCGATGTAGACGTTGTTTCAGCACCTCTTTAGTCACAGGACACCCAGGTGGCTGAGAAAAAACGACGGGGAAATAGCAGGAAATGCTATCGAAGAAGTCTGGTAGGACGTCGGTTGCCGCCCGGCTTGCTGAGGCGGCATTACAGACATCTGTGCAGAACTCAAACACTTGAAGCACAAGCTCTGGATCACTCTCACCGTCTACTGCTGTCAGAAGCAGTCGAAGCTGCTGAGAATTATACGATTGGCACAATGCTGGATCATCAAACAAAAAATGTGAAACTCCGAAAATTGCCTTTCTTAGAGCTGCTGGTAGTGATTGGCAGTCAACTGCCCCAAGAAACTCATCAACAAGCTGCATCCCTAACCCGGTGCAGCAGGATGTTCTACTGCCAAGATCAGAAATAATGTCGCCAATCGCAAGAACTGCAGCATCCCTCGCACTTGCTGCTGAAAGCTTTCCACACAAAAACTTGAGGACAACGCTTAACTCGGTATCATTCATTTCCCTTCTTTGGACCGCAGCAGCAATGACGCGCATAGCTCCGCCAACCTCAGCCTCACAGCAGAGTGCATCTTTCAATCCAGAGCAAATATCAAGCAAAGGAATTGTCCCCAGTGAAGAAATAGCGTCGTCACCCAAATTGCCTTTGAGGGCTGCATCCAGTGCAACTGACAGTGATCTGTCGTTGTTCGAACCCGGCATTTGTCTAATTGTATCGAACAACTTGGAAAAGGCAAAAAAGACGTTGAAATGAAATCAATACCAAGTTTATTTTGTAATGCTTAATGCAGAGGTTGACAGGCAGTGTTCGTTCTTTTTCTTCCTTTCGCATTCTCGACAATCTAGTCGAGAAGCACTGGCGCCACACGCACAAAGCGCTCATCTGTCCCTGCGCTAAAGTCAACCCCACTGAACGTGCACAGTGGAAGCCTAATTGTTCCAACCCTCAGCAGCGTCAGAACAATCTGCGCCCTAACTTCAGACTTGCTGCCAATGGACTGCATCCAAATTTGCTTTCCATCAATGCGGTAATCCTGTGATGACTCAATACGAACTTCGCCGGTGAGGTTGACTATTGACAAGTTGCGAATAATCAACGTGACCTGAAAAACTGATCCCACCACAGCAAGAGATGAATGCTCTAAAGAAATGCTGGTTGGAGGCTCCTTCACCACGAAATGAGGGAAACAAATATCCGAAACAAGGCGGTTTGAGCTGTTCGGCTGGAACAAAATGCGCAGCACTCCAGGAATGCTCCAATCCGATGACAATATTCTCAGTCTAGTTGCGACTGTTGCTGTTTCATCTTGCTCCAGGAGGCATGGAAACTCACCCAGAGATGTGTAGAGAAGCTCAATTCCATCGCCGCAAATTACCTCTGCCTTGCGCAATGAAAGACCATTCTTTGCAGTACATCTAATTGCGCTCAGTATGGTAAGAACATCTCCAACGCAAACTGCTTGATCCTCAGAGTTTGATCTCTCCTCCACTGCAAAGTACTGATAATAATCATTCTCATGATCCAAAGTGGTGTTATACGAACTCTTCACCAAAATGTTTCTCTCGGTCACAGTGTGGCATTTCTGGGACGAAGGTACCAGCAGCCTTTCTTTTTGGGTGTACGCCTCACAGAACCGGATAATTGAAAAACAAATCTCAAACGGCGGACAAATTTCTGCTTTGATTACTCGCTCCACTTTGAAAGAAGCTTCTCCCCCAAATATGTGCAGTGTAACTGGAATATCAAATAATCCTCCACGAACGCCGCACAGGGAAAATGAGAATCGTTGACTCTCCCCAGCGACTATACCAGAAACACGGAATGTTTGGCACCCATCCTGTAGAAGTGGGTCTGACAATTCATTCTCCATTGCTTTTTCGATAGCATACTTATTTGGTAAATGGAGAAACGAGATTTCCCCTTCATGAACAGTAGTAGTTTTTGATCGCAAAGTAATGACAAGATTTACCCGTTCGCCCTCAACCGCACTAACTGAGCTTGGAAGGTTGATCTCAATAAGGTCGTCTGTATTCTGGATATCAAGATTGAAGTACTGCAATCCATAAACACAAAATCCTGGAGGAAGGGGTCTCGGCATATCGTCTGGAAGCCCAAAATTCCACAAAATGTCAAGAGAAATATTTCCTATGATTACTCTCCCGGCAATTTTCGAGCAATAATAAGACCCAAACTGTGAGAACGACGTTATGATGGAAATCGAACGGCTCTCAAGTGGGACAATACTAAGTTCCTCTGGAATGACGCTCACGGAGCAACTGGAGTTTGCGTCCCGGTTCACAATATCAAGAGAAAGATTTGATACAACCAAATTCTCATTGCATAGAGATGACATAGTGAGAATAGCTTCAACACTCTCACGTTGCCTAGCACGTGGCACACGAAAGCTCGCAATGACAGAGAACGGTGCTAAGAAACTGCCTCGTGGATACTCCAAGCTCCAATTCTGCGGGGGCATTTGGCGGAGGAGCTTCATACACTCAATTTGATTTAATGGACATGTCGAATTTGCACACCCACTGATCAAAGAATACTTGTCGCTTGTGCGATTGTACTGCATGCGCATGGGAATTTCCATCATGCTCTTCTTTGCATTTCGCAAACGATGGCATGCACTACCATCGAAATCTTCACCAGTTCCTTTTGAGTTAGTAACACTGCTGAAATAGAGGCATTCAGACATGCGAGTCAATTCGCCAGAAGACCCTTCGAGAACATACTTACGTATTTTTTCCTCCACCCACTTTCGCTGGACAAATTTTCTCCCCATGTTGGGATGGCAGCCATCAAACTCCGTGCCAAGCCACTGAGGAGCCTTTACAGCAACGCTCAAATCAGAATCTCTACAGAGTGGAAGAATTTCTTCAAGCAGATATGCCGCCGACATCAAGATACTGCATCTCTTTGTTGAAGGGAGAGCAGGCATCTTCCGGGCAATCATCTCTAGGCACTCGGTGACGGCCACGCGGGTAACAGAGCATAGCAAGATGCGATTCATTTTCGAGTTCTCAGAAGGATATGCACGGCCAATCCACTGTACCACTCTCATTGCATTTTCCAGTGGCACAACAGTGGAATCACTGGAACAAAGAGGAAATAATTGTAGTACAAAGCGAAGAAGGATACATGCAGATAATCGTAATTGAAATGGTGGGAAAGCCGCTAGTTGTTGGGCGATATCCAGCGCATCATCAAATACGGAAACCGCACCATCATAGTTCCTCAGTACCAAGTGAAGCCATCCTATTTTGAAGCAAATACCAACTGCTTGGAAAGTTGGCACGCTCATCAAGCATTTTTCCGCAGCCAATTTGTCTATTGAGTTTTGATAGAACTTCTGAGACACACCACCAACGCATTTCAGCAACTCATCGGCATGACATCTATCCAATTTAGCAGTAGCAAGTGAAACACATTCCACCCCACCATATGAATCTCCGAGCCGCTCCCTCCAAACCGCTTCATAATTCATCAAAAGTCCACGCGCTGGTGTCGCTGACTCTACAACGCACACAATGACAACTTTTGCACCTGTGTTTGTCCGAAACTCATTTAGCCACTTATCTCCACATTGGTAACTACTCGCCCCGTATTTCTGGAGAAAATTCCAACTTACTGGAAACACGACGCAGCTGTATCTTTCCTGGTGCCTAAAGCACCAGTTGCTCTCGATACAGAAATCAGGATTTGGTGAGACATCGCTATATTCAACAAACTGAGTAATAATATCAACTGCAAACCTGTTGTTCGTACTGAGAATAGCTGCCACGCCCCGTGAAAATTCACCGTCCACACAACATATTGAGGCGAGAGGCGCCGTATTCAAGAATGCACGATAGTATCCGTCGGAATACAGCTCGCTCAAAAAATTCATTTCTACTTGTTACGCTCTTGATACAGAGAAGAGATTCAAAATTCACGAAGAGCGATTAGGACCATTATCCCGCAAATTGATCATTTCAGAAACCTCCAGTGCCAGCAACATGACAAATCCTTCAAAAAAAAAAACCACGCCCGGTCCACGATTATGCAAAGACACCGCCCTCGCTTGATGCACGCGCACCAACCGACCCGCCGGCGCGCAGAGAAGAGCATTTAGGGGAACAACCTGAAGCCTCGAGCCAAGGGGTGGGGGGGGAAATGCACCCCCCCCCCGCCACGCACCCAATACCCGCCAGGGGCCAGGCGGCGCATCGATCGAAATGCCGGCAACACGGACCAACGCAACGCCCGCGAAAATAATTTATCCCCCCCCCCCGCCCCCCACGCACACAAACCCCCCCCCCCCCACCACCGCAGCATCCCCCAAACCCGAAGCGCGCTTTGGCGCGGCGGCGTGAACGAAAAAAGGCCCCGGCCGAACCCGCCACCCCCCCCCAAGGAGAGGGCCGCCAAAGCCAAACCGCCCCACACGCACAAACAAGCACCACCCCAAGCAAGCCACCGCGACGCCGAACCCCAGCCGGGCCAATTCAGGCGGCGGCCGGCGGGGGGAAGCGCCGCGGGCGATTGAAGCGGCGGCGCCCCGGCAACGGATTTGGTTGAATTTTCGCGCTTGGAAATACGGCGTTGCGCGTCAGAAACGCATGCCCGCCACCGCGGCGCGGATTTTCGATTCCAACCCGCGGAATGGCTTTATCAAGCCGGAACCCCAAAAGGCGACGCAACAAGGCGGGGATAGGTGGGCATAATGAGGAGTCTTTTTTTCTTTATTTCAACGCCCCCCCCCCTCGCTCCAGAAGCCGCCCCCGCAGGCGATGGCACTTTTTCGCGCCACCAACCCTGCCCCGCGGCCCATCGACCCCCGGTGGCCACTCGGCGGGATTGGGGACATGTCATTTCGTTCATGCCGCAAAAGGGGGGGGGTGGCGCGCGCGCCTGCCGAAGGCAGCGCCCCTGGGGCGGGGTATGGTGGGGGGGGGGGGGCATCAAGATCGCGCCGCACCCCATTGCGGCCGACGCGGCCCCCCCCCCGCCGGAAATGCCGGCAGAGGCGCATCCGATTTTCATTCGCGGATTTCGGGGGCGGGTGGGGGCGGCCGCCCGGCGCACCATAAACCAGTTCCCCCAAACGCGGCAAAACCGTTCTCCCAAACCGGCCCCAGCCATGCGGATGGCGCGGCGGGCGTTGCGTGCGCGGAAAGAGCGGCGCTGTCGCGAGGCCGCGCTGGGGGGGATTTTTTGGAAAACCAAAAAGGCCCAAAGGAGGGGCGGCCCCCCCCCGGGGACTGAATTGGCGGGGGGGGGGGAAGGCCATTGGGGCCGGGGCGCGGCTGTCCAAACCCGCGCCGCATCCGCCAACCGCCGAATGTGATTGCGCGAATCCTCCCCTGTGCGGTTTGCCGGGGCCTTCGGCTTCGGCTGCTTTTTTGAAACCGCAGGGGGGGGGGGTGCGGGCGCGATTTCCGTTCCCCGATCGTTGGCAATCGTTTCCGGGGCCCGGCGCCCGTCCGGCGGCCAGTTTGATTCTTGCGAACCCGCTGGCGCCTCTCTCTTCTATGTTTCGATCTTCTTTGCCGGGGGGTGGTTTGGGGTTGTGGGGTGGTTGGTGGGGGGTGGGGGGCGGCGTGCGTTTCGGGCTTTTGGGGTCCCTCGTCGTCCCCCTGGTTGGGGGGATTTTTGGTGGCGGTCGGTTGTTCGCTCTTGTGGATTGCTGGCTCCTCCGTCCGGATTGAATGGCTGGTGCTTCTGGGGGCCTCTGGTGGGTTGACGTGTGTTTGTGTAATTGGGGGGGGGGGGTTAACTTCGCGTCGCTCCTAGGGTGGATGGTTTGCATTCCTAAAGTATTACCACCTTCTGCGACGGGCGTTGCGGTTATGCACGCAGCTCATTGGGGTGCATAATGTCAGCGGGCGTGGTTGCTTCGGATGCGCTATCTCCGTGGAGTGCAGAGGCAGATGGGCAATTTTTCTCTTTGCGCCATCGCGATGGGATGCGGCACTGAGTGAAAGGACCCATTCACCTCAAATATCGCTGTCTGCATGATCGACTTCACATATGCGACCCAATCCTTCTTATCTCTCCCTTTTTACAGTTTGCCATCAAGTTTTTCAGAGCTTGTGAAAATGAGATCGCTTCGCATTCACCGGTTGACGGCAAAATGCGCGTTGTGCTGCACAATGATGTGTACCTCACAAAACAATCCCAAACCTCAAACGTTGGATGGCATAGTGCCACCCAAAACGCAGCTTCTCGGTCAAAGAAAGAAGGGTGACACATCTGAGGGTCTTCCTTCCGTATCTCATCCCACAAACGTGCTTCTTAATCAGTCATATTGCCAGTTTGCCCGTTCGTCTGGTGCATGCGGAAGTGAAGAGCTCCTACGAGGGGCAGAGCAAGTGTACTACAGTTTTTCTGCACTTGCCAGCACTTTTGCTGATCACAGCAAACCTCTAGTTGGGAAAACTGATATGGACAAGCTTAAAGGTGCCTCTGTTGATGCGAAGAAGCTCTTGGGCGATGTATTTGGTGTACCAGAAAACTATGTCACTCGTGAGCCCACCAACGACGATAAAAAGACACCGGAAGCCGTTCTCAAAGAGGTTGGTGCACTTATTTCGTCATTAATTCCAATGTCATCTCACCTTGCTGAAACGTTTGTGAAGATTTGGTGTCTTCAGCGAGAACACAAAGCAAACGTCTTTAGCATGGCTTCGCCCACAGATTACGTGCTTAATTCTCAACTTGTCTGTTTTGCTAATGTGGAAACGTCATCTATTTCGTATGGGGAGACTCTTTCGGAGGCTGAGGTCAGACTTCAGATCTCCGGAGGAAAGGAGGGTGGAAGTAGGCGACTCGAAGAAAAGTCTGCTAGCCGCATGGATGAATCTCCATCTTGTGAGGTACTGGTAAACGGCCGAAAGCTACCACCAATTCCTGAGTCTGCGACTGCGTGCGCCGTGGTTTCACTAGAAGTTGCCGTTCCTCCAGAACGATACGCGATGCACTACGAATGGTACTACAAGCGCATCATCGGATATGAGCATGAGTACGAGCGGGCTGCCATTGCAAGAGTGTTTGCCATGAATAGCCCAAAGAGTTTGGCAAGCTTTCTTGACTTTCTGATGAGAATGTTCACCGGTAAGCCAGTGGAGTTCATGTTCTCCAAGAACATCGGGAAGCTTATTGGCCTCCCCGAGGATTTGTCCCAAACCGCACCAACGACCAGGAAACTACTTTGCCTATACTTTGATGCTAACCGATGGATTCTATCTGATGTAGTCCCTCTGTCTCCGGCATTGTCAAAGGTTCCGAGTGAAAAGTGACCTCTTCACACAAGCTGTGTGACATATTGCGTGATCAATACCATGTGATTGCGTATGGAGTTAAGGAGGTGCTACTTTTTTCATTTTCCTCTCCTGAAGATTCTCCTTGGCGTCGGTGTCGCAGAAGTTGACTCCTGTTGGATATATCAGACACAGAGCTTGAAAATCAATGGAATGAATCTCACTGGACAGGGCTTCAGCTCCCTCTTTTTTTTTTTTGCTGAAGGAGACAGAGGCGAAGTGTGCACACTTTTCGAGTACTCGCGAACTCAGTGTGTCACTTCGGAACCGGTGTCATTGATGCTATCTGTCAAGCAGTTGCCACATGAAGTTTGAGAGTCATTGGTGGCCTGTGGCCACAACAACGACTGTAACAGCAATGATCTTAACGATCAAAGTGATTCAAGTTTCAACCGGTCAGCTGTGGGAATGCTACCTCGTGAGATACCACAAATGTATGCGAGCCATGATGCGGATCTTCTTTCTCTCATCCTTGTCCAGTGATAAAGCAAGCAAGTTAGGTGGAGAGAGCTGCGTTGTCAGGTGAAAGCTGTAGGCTGAATTCAGCGAGCACGACATGAACGCTAGAATTATGGAGCAACGCTCATTACATAGGAGTAATGTACACAACTATGTGCAAACCGTATTTCTGATCAAGAACTCCGGCCTGCAACCAGCGCATCCGCAATTCCCCCTCGCAAAGTCCGTCTGAGCTGTTCCCCACAGAGCAGGGAAGGCATTCCTTTGTTCACCGCCGCCGCTGTAGTCCTGCAAAGCGCCTACTGTGCTCCAGTGGCAGTTTCACCAAGTACGTTCCCCGTACCCCAGGAACCGTGGCTGCTGGTATCCATCATCTGGGCTGCAACGTCTTCTGTTGGCCTTGGCGACATGCAGTACTGGTGTCCCCAAACAGCATCCATGGACACATCTCCTCAGGCGGTGCTTCTACCCCGTCCTTGCCCCGATTGTCGTCAGACTCACTCTTGTTTACGACCTTTGTTATAGGTTACTCTGCTCTGCTTGTCCGCTGATGTGACAGCTTTTATGTAAAGCGCTATTGTCACTCTTCGCACGTTGCTACTGCCTTCTATCGACATTTTTCCTCAGCTCCTGAACGGAACCACTGGATCTGTCGAAAGGAGGGAAGAAATTCTTGAATTTTATGGATTCTTTTGCTCCACACACCGCCAAGTACTTTTGAAGGAGTTCCTCCAAGAAACGAACCCTTTTCGGAGGGAGTTTTCGCCACTGTTAGCTTACACAATGTGTGAGACGTAAATGTATTGTATGTTCTTGCGTCGGCCAGATGAAGTCAACTTCTGCTGCAGTCGACTGGCACTCTTGACTTGGACGTCCTTGCTACGTGCACACACACGTTTGTTATTGAGGCAGGCTCTGGGGATGCTGCGGGCTGCTGACGTACCTTGAGAATAACCCAGAAAAGGTTGAGTTCACCTAGTTTGACGACAATACCAAATGAACAGCAGCTCTCAGAGTGCTTTTGGTGAAGCACCAAGCGGCGTGACGAGCCGGTTGTTACTTCTGACAAGTCTACCATCTTGAACTGAGATGTCCGAAACAATCGGCTCCGCGGTCCTCCTTGCTTACTTGCCGGCTACACGTGCTTCGGTGAGCCATGCCTTGTGGGTATGGTGCACGTAGCGTTGACATCTGGCGCTTCGTGGGGCTTGCCAAGTCTGCTGTCGCTGATGTATCGCCGAACTCTTGCCTCCTTTTCATATTACTCACGCCACAGAATGGGCTGCTTGACTATCTCCTGCTTATTTCATTTGGTTCGCTCATGTTACTGATGTGATGCCGTTGATCCGATGTACACATTGCAGAAACTGTACGTAACCTTCTTCATTTATTCATTTTCTATTGTCTTATCCATATTGTTATTTTCTGAAAATAGGCATATCCAGCCGACTACTCTACGCTACCCAATTCCAAACCTACCCCCCTTTTTTTGCATCAGAACCCATGTTCCACCGCCTGCGGGTCGTTGCGTTGGCAGCTCTTCTCCTGACCCTCTGTGAGGTCACAACAGTTGGTGCGGAAGCAGTAACGTTACTCATTGGGTCCGAGTACGTGAACTTCACCAATCCTGCTGTCAAAGACCCCCTCCAGTTTTACACCACAGGCCTCGAGGTGGCAGTGGATCATGCCCCCAAATCATCCCTTGTTGCGTACGGATATTTTGCCGCGATTCTCTCCGAACATGAGGCATACAACATGTTCACTTCCTTCGCTGGCCATTCGCAGTACAGGATCATGTTCGGTCCTGTAGGCCGAGTGACGGCCTCACTCGTCTTTTCCTCTATGGGGACCCTCAAGTTTCCGTGCTTTGCCCCCTTTTCCGAGAGTCAAACGTTTGTAGGCAACATGGTCTTGCCAGCATATCGTGAACAGGTGTACTGGACCATCCCCTCATCCCACGCACAGGCTATTGCGCTGCTGCATTATCTTTCTCAGTTTAACCTGTTTCCAGTGCAGCAGTATTCACTCCGCACGAGTGATTCGTTTGTGTGTGACACAGTGCAGCTTGCCCTTCCAAAGGCCGGTTCAGTATTGGGAGCGATAGTAGGTGCTGCCATATACAGTAGCTCCGTTAACATGGATTATATCAAGAGGAACAAGGTTCGCGTTTTGTACATTAACACGCAGACGGAGGTCAACGCGAATACTTCCATTCACGAGTTCCTGACAGGCAGCCCGATCATTGACCAGAACATTACATTCTGCACCTCGTTTGAACTTGCTTACATGACCCTGGAAATATACAATGACGCATCGGCAAAGAAGGTAAAGTTGTTACCTCCTGAGAACATCCTTCTCTCGATGCCTGTGCCTGGTGTGGAGGCCACTGAGTACCATGCTTCTCAGATATTTTCCACTTATGGCGGCAACGGGTTTGGGTCACTGTCCACGTTGAAGAAAGACATCATAATGGCTGGGTGGGCGAACAGCGTGGCTGTGATTATGGCTCAGAACAAGTACATCGGTACAAATATCACAAAGAAGGAACCCTTTTACAACAACCTGCTTGCGGCACAGTCGAGTTTCTTGGTGGAGGATCTGTTTATTGGCAGCTTTGGTCCGACGGCGTGCTCTAACCCCATGACATGGTCCCAAGGTGCTGTATGCTCCTGCCACACCGGAGGCAACAACGTGTGGTATCATACGTTTACCAAGAAAGGCAACTCCTATGACACTGTACCGCTGCGTGGTGCGCTGTTTCAGTACGGCTTGGGTATGTGCGCCAACATTCATGTTGCCGAGGACAAATCTTACACTGCACCGAACACATCAGGACAAATCCTCCGATTAGCTCGCACTGTTCACCTTGTTGGTATGGGCCTGTCTGGTGCCTCCATGACAGCGGACGTATGCAACCAAATGCACGGTACGATTTCTCGCGTTGCGAATACGACTCTCTTCTGGCACCATTCACTGCGACCAGTTCGTGGCTACTGCTTATCATCCACGTTGACCACGGCGCCTGCGGACTTCATCAGTCATAATGACACCTACGTTACCTCTGGGATGATGGGCGTGATACCCGATTCACTGCTGAAGTCGGAAACACCACCTACAGAGATGATCCTTGACTTCATTCCGCAGACGACGCAGCCGCGGCTTCCTGTGCCGAGCTACGTGTACCTGTTCTCTACTCTGGACCAGGAACTG
Source organism: Jaenimonas drosophilae (assembly GCA_030849065.1). Lineage (NCBI taxonomy): Eukaryota > Euglenozoa > Kinetoplastea > Trypanosomatida > Trypanosomatidae > Jaenimonas > Jaenimonas drosophilae. Next base: position 43,709 of record JASAON010001528.1, read on the forward strand.
TCTGTGCTGGTGTCGTACCTGAGTAAAGTGATGACGGCCTCGTCTGGTGTGTGTGGTGTGATTCGTGAATCCGGAGTGTCATCGCTCAGTGCTCAGCTCATTTCGGATACACTGCGATCATACGGAGTGGATACAAGAAAGGTGCGGGAGGAGCCCTCTGGTTCCCTCGTGTCCAACATTCCTGTATCATCGTGCGCGTACACTATTGTGGTTGATGCTGCCGTTTCTGATGTTGCTCTGCTGGGTGAGTATCTTGAGTCGAACCCAACTGCTACTCTCCTTGTGCCATTTGATGACATCACGAAACACTACTCTGAGTTTGTTTCCACATTTGGCTCACTGCCAGCTTCTGTAACGAATCGATTGCTGTTTGCGACCAACTTGCCCACATGGACCGGCCCTTCGATGACTGCGACAGAAGTTGCCAATGCTGAGGCGTTGAGCACCGTGGAGGAGTTCGTTCAGACCTTGGCACCGATTGATCAGACCCCTGCAGCAGCACGTGCCTTTGTTGTGGCAATGTTGTATGACCGTCTTACACGAAGAGATGTATCGGGGCTGCTGAACCTTCAAAGCCATCTCTATGCCAAGGTGACGTTAGCTGCTGGCGGCATGACGTTTGGGCCCTTCACCACAACGTGGGCTGGGGCAGAGAAACACCTGATCAACTATGGTGCATCTGGCATTGCAGTGTGGTCCTTCACTCGTGTGGTGGTACCGGCTACTCCATTGCTTGCGCCACCTGTGACGCCTTCTTTGGTTTACATCAAGGCATCTGCTGGAGCGTTGACCGATGTAGATGAGGCTGCGAGTGTGAGCGCATCGTCTTCGAAGGCGGTGAGCGCCTGTTTTTCCATGCAAGCGTCGTCGAGCCTCGCAAAGGATAACCCCGGGGCGTCCTCCTCTGCATCATCGCTGGGACTGAACGTGATGAACTCCACTGATGTGTCATCATCGAGCTCATCATCGAGCTCATCATCTTCTCTTAGAAGATTCCTAAACAAGTTGCAGGACATCTTGATAAAGCTCCTATTGGTTGTTGCTGTATACATTGTCCTGCTCTTGATCGTGCTGAGTGGAGCTCTGGTGTCTCTGTGGAGACTTGCTGCGTCTTCCCTGTGTGTACATGATGTAACGGAGGAAAGCACAGCTGCTAATAAATTCCGCCGGTTCGTGAATGTTGAGTGTAACGATGATGTTCTGTTACAGCACGCAGCACGCAGTGCATCATTGGCCCCTGATGATACAACGGAACCGTTGACCTTTGTGTTTGTGGAGGTGGACAACTGGCGTGCTCTGTGGGTGCATGAAGCGGCAGTGATGTCACGAGCGGTGCGGCACTATCAACGTTGTGTGCGAGAAGCCGTTGTGAGGCATGGGTGCTATGAAATGATGTCTGTTGAGGGAATCTTTGTTGTTGCGTGTGCTTCTGTGGATGCTGGGGTGAATGCAGCCTGCGATTTGGTGCGTGGCGTTGCTTCACTGGCCACGTGTGATGCCAATGTTGTCCATGCTGCGTACGCGCGCTGGGGGTGCCGAGGGAGCACTGTGCCTGGGCTTCACTTGCGTGTTGCGGTGCATTGCGGAGTTTCCCGTCGTCATGTGGATGCTTCTGGCGGTGTGATGTGGGGTGGCGGAGTTGTGTGGAGTGGTGGAGCACTTGAGAATGCGGTGAGAGCTGCTTATTCGGCAGGTGGAGTGGGTCTGGTTGTGGTTACGGCCTCTGCGAAGAAACTGTATACCGGAACCACACACTTACTTCCTTGTGGCCATCTTGGAAGTGGACCTGAGGCGGAGGAGATATTTGCAGCGTGTGTTGTGGGCGCCGTGACTGCTCGAGGTGTTGGTGTCGTATTGAGGCGGAAAGATGATGATGGTGCATCTGCTGCTGTTCTCTTGGTCTCCGAAAACTGGCCGGCCACGAGGTCTGGTGATGTGTGCAAGGAGAGCCTTGAGCGGCACTACGATTGCATTCCCGAGTGTCATCGTATTGATGATCTTGCGTGGATGTTTCAACGGTTTGGCCTACCTGTGCTACCGCTGTCGGAAGACGCCGACGAACACAGCCGCTATGTTGCACTGCTGAATGCTGTGAGCGGTCATCTTGGATCCCTGATGGAGTGTCGGCACGGCCTCCCACGTCGATCGGGCCGAGTGCGTTCACGTGTTGTGTTCTTTAATGACTGTGACAATAACCCTCACAACGGCAGTCACCGTGCAGCCATTGGAACGCGCTTTTCGAGCAATATGAAGCGCTCTCACTCTTCTCGTAAAGTAAATCATTTCTACTATGCGAGGCAACGTGAGGAAGAAGAGTCCAGTATTGGCCTTTAGATCTGTCACACAACCCCTGGTGAGCAGGTACCCTTTCAAAGAGTTAGTTAGATTCATGCCAGGAAACATTACTTGAACTATTGATGATGAGTGATGAATACATGTATCCTTTGGATTCTTCGCTGCAGTATTTCTGTGTACTGGACCTCTGTGTCCTATTGGCAGCCACTCCCGTGTGTGGTTGAGTGATGAGACGTGATGCAGACATACCTGTGCCGGTCAGTCTCCATAACTGGTTGCGTTTGGTAGTGACCCATATTTTGTTTCTTTTTTGTGTTCCTTGACGTCCCTGTTGCCTGTTGCCACTGTGGCCGAGGATGAAGGTGTATTTATTTCACTCAAGCAAATATCTTCATGATTTGGTTATCTTTGTTTGCTTCCCATTGATATTGGGGTTTTCGTTTTATGCGTTTCTGTTTTTGATTATTTCATCGTTGCACACAGAGATGCATGATGCCAATCTCCTGTATTGAAAATATTGATTTTGTCATTGGATGGTGTGCCGACTAGAGAAGAACGTCCGCGCACATGTGTGTGTGTGTGTTGCTGTTTTGACGGCTGCACCTTGCAGGAGGCCTCTCCCTTTTTTATGTGCTCCCCTACCTGGATGGAGTTTTCTTTGCGGCATTGACAGACCTGACCTGTTTCCCTCTCCATCAGCTCACTGCTTGATGAGCTTCATGTTTATAAGCTTTGGCTAATGCCAATGAATGATGTGCGCTTGGTTGTTCTTTTATTGAGCATCTCTGCTGAGATTGGCTCCTTTGTGAAGGACAGAGCCGTGAATGCAGCACCAGGCAAAGGCGTGATGCATGAGTGACTGGGGTCAGTGAAGGGAGAGAGTAGTCCCTACGTCATGATGTTACACAGACTTTGACGTCTGCATGTTTCCTGACTCCCTTTTTTTCTTTGCTGCAATTGTGGTCTTCATGACACCGTGGAGCTCTGAATTGCATCGAACACTCCCACGAACCCCCTACCCCTTTTCTTTTCGACGACTCAGTTTGATTGATTGCGTGAATGTATGACGCACCAATGAATTGAGTTACTTCATCATCACCTCTCCTGTTTCTTTACTGTCCACCTCTCCTTTGTTTTTTTGTTTTGCATTGCCTGTAATGTACGTAACACATCGAGAGATCTGCTGCAGTTGTGTGCTGCGAATGAGCGTCGTGCCTCGTGAGGGAGCTGCTCAGCGATCGCTGTGGGCTTGATCATACTACATCATTTTGTTTGTGTGGTTTACTAGCTTGCCCGAGAAGTTGATGCTTTGGTTTTTGTGTGGACATGTGTACTGAGGGGTTTGTTTCCACGATTTCTTGGCTATTGAAGCTTGAGTGGTTGTTGAAGTTGTTGAATGAGTAAGTGACTTGCATGGCTTGCTTGCTGATCTAATATTTTCTTCTGTTTGCTTTCCTTTAGTCACTCTTTTTGTCCTTCGTGCACATCAAGATGCTTAAGTGTGTAACTGTGCTTGTTCTTATCTGCCAGTTATTGACAGCAAGTGCGCTGTCAGCTTCCATCCTTTCTTTGGACCTGGACACTGACGCCAATGTTCACATCCACAGCGTCTACCTGTGTGGTCTTTCAGCA